>JAQGDQ010000426.1:12500-35000 GCA_030141605.1 Tubiluchus corallicola | reverse complement strand
ATTGCATCTTTTTAAGAGTTATTGTTGTAATTTTAACGAGTAATGACAGGAGGACCTATTTCAGGGGGGGGGGAGCGGGGATACTTCCCCGGGGCCTCACCCTCTAGGGAGGCCTAGCGCGAAGGTAACTTTTTTTTTGCTTTATG
The DNA here is from genome assembly GCA_030141605.1 of Tubiluchus corallicola. Classification (NCBI taxonomy): domain Eukaryota; kingdom Metazoa; phylum Priapulida; class Priapulimorpha; order Priapulimorphida; family Tubiluchidae; genus Tubiluchus; species Tubiluchus corallicola. Next base: position 34,854 of record JAQGDQ010000426.1, on the reverse strand, counting down.
CGAACATACTGCCTCCTCTCTCCCTCTCTCTCTCTCTCTTGCCGCACGCGCGCCGTTTGCCAGTATTGACAAGTATTAAGGACTGGTCTTGAGAATAAAGCAGTTTTTCTTTCAATTGTTCTTTCCTTTAACAACTGTATAATTCCATATTTTCTGTTCGAAAATGCTTCTCCGGCGTTGTAGCAATTCAAAAATTTTCTGGGCGCCAACCATGGTAGCGCCAGCCCCGCCCCGGTGCTTTGCCCCCCTCAGGGGGCCTCACACGCCCCCACTTCCCCGGGCCTCGCTTAGGCTGAAATAGGAACTGAATGACAGTACCGTCTTTAACAAAATACGCGTTGCATAAATGATGGTGTCAGGAAGCTGTTCAAAATTATTGTAAAAAATTATGGTTGTAATTCGTGTAAATTTATCATCACCACATTTTCGTACCTTCGTAAGAACGCCTGTTACAGTATTAGAAAACGATTACTAGAACTGGCGAACAATAAGCATCTACTAACTTTTGTCAACGTAGAACGAATTATACAATCTCGTTATTTTAAGACGTGTAACAATTCACTGTTTTTAAATAATAATCGTCGAACGTGCTACAAAAGAACGTTTATTTGCTGTATGTATTGCATACAGTAGTACTTTTTATGTAGTTTTTATTGTAGTATTTTACTGTAGTGTAATGTAATTTTACGCTGAAATAAAGTAATTCAACTTACGCAAACATTGAATAATTGCCCTGACATCCAGCCTTTACTCCTTAAACGAAGAGGAAAAATTATTTTACAGTTAAGTTTATGTTTATTTTTACGTATGTTGCAGGCAAAATGTGAAACAGATATTCTATAATAATTCATGGAGCGCCGAAGCATACCAGGTAAAGTGTCGAAAATAACTTCTAAATTTTTTGATTTTATCTATTTTTGATCTTCCAAAAATAAAACGAGTATACGTAGCTACCTCGTATAGGCAACAGACGGGCAATGCTCCATCTTACTCAGTGGTTACCGCATTGCCACGAGTGTGTGATTTAAAAATAATATAGTTAAACTTCTTTTTTAAATTATGATTTAAATGTTAGATATTTTATTGTTTAATAGAGTAATTCTGCTAAGTGTTAAACTTAAGGATTAGAACAGCTATTATTAGTTATGACAAAGATTTGTACTAATCTAAATTAATCTAAATCTTAATCTAAATCTTAATTTAAATTTGATCTAAATATTAATCTTAATCTTTAATCTACTTGTTTTAATCTAAATTTTGGCATCAAAATTGCCTAAAAAAACAATTTATTTCATATTCAATTCAAATTCAAAGTAACATTAAATGTAACAAAGACTATCTATGTATGGTAATTTAGCTAGCAGAGATTTCTTTTCAAGAACAGCATTAACTGGATGGGGATGAGTTGGGCTGCTAGCCTAGCTAGTGCATCAGTTAAAATATTAGTTACATCAGCTTTCGCTAACTCGATAAGAATCTTAAATGATGACAAAACCAACGATGAAAACAGAGCTGAACGTAATGCGTTGTGCTCAAAGCAGTGACATCCATTGACAAGAATAGGGAAGCATTATAAGCTTCCCAAAACTTAAAATAATTGTAACACAAAACACGGAAAGTAGTTCTGAAGCACTATCACGTAATTTGATGGGCCTCAAATTATCACACAATTTCCGGCGTACGTCACAGTACTTCCGCTTTCCTGTTATAGTTCTAATACGACAAATTGTTAACTTGTTATTCCAATAAATTGAACTCATTTTCAAAATATTCAAAATTAAAATTCATAATTTATAAGTTTTGAATTTCAGTTTAATTTAGTTTTAAGCTTTATGCACGTAGGTATAACTACATAGTTTTATATTTCCAACCTAGCTAACCTTTGTTTAATGTAAATTAAAGCCCAATCCTGACATTTAAGATACTATGACGAAATATGCCAGCAGTGGCACAGCAGGACAGCGGCAACGACAGCTACTATAACAACAACAACAACAACAACAACAACAACATTAGCAGTAACTTAGCAACAACAACAACAACGGAAATATCAGCAGCAACAGTGACAATAATAACAATGACAACAACACAGCAACAACAATTGCAGCAGCAGCAGCAGCAGCAGCAACAACAGCAACTGCAGTGCACTTCTTACTAGTCAGTTAGTTAGTTTTTCAAATCCACTCTAAGACGCAAATCGGAACGGAATAGCCGGGAGGAATGCACATACTTGTCACGACTCACGATCTACACGTAGACCTATATTATGCTGTATAGTGAGAAAGTTATTACGTATGTACAGCACTGCATACATGTGGAATTCCCAAAGTACGCGTGCATTGCATCACTTGACGTATTACAAGGAATTTACCGATATTATAGCCATTTGTCTAAAAATAGCCCATGGGGTGCCTATAAATATCATGACAGCTCGAAGTTGAACATCATTTCAAAATATTCTGTCGAAACTCTCGTTGTCCTTTAGTTTTAATATTTCATTTGCTAAGATATGAAATATCATAGTAAGTTAAAATAATAATGCTGAATTGATGTGTTAATTGAACATCTATTGATACATTTGAAAATTTTATTTATGGATGTTTTTCGCAAACTTTCGTCAAACGATCCGCCTTACATAATATGCTGTAAAGACTTAATATCATAGGTAAACTGAACACACATATTTATAAGACAAACACGAGTAAAAAAAACAAGTGGTTTTTGACATTGATTAATGTTTCGAAGATCATTTGCACTATTTGCTACAGGAATGGACACTTGGACACTTTCGTCAAACGACTCGTCTTATATAATATGCAAATGTGATATATTAGAAAGCAAATTACCTATAGGTATTAAATCTAAAAAATAACCATTCTAGAGTTGCTTAATTTTCATTAGCTTATGTGAGTTTAAATCTTTTTTTCAACAGGTTGTTTTTGTTACGTTGCAATAATCTTGTGGACTCACTATTGGTTCACCTCATTGGTATCAACAAGGCCCATTGCACAACTCTTCCCTAACGTGTACCATAGCGAAATAGAGGCTGTAGTTTCCCGTCTGGATCTCTGCATCTATTTTGTGGAACATATCCAAGCACAGTTCGTAAGTTTATTATTAGGTTTTATTATGCAAATTAAAAAAGCAAGTTGTGCAATCACGGACCTTTCGTCATTTAGAATCCGACCGTGTGTGTCAAAAGGAGGAGTAAAGAGAACCTGTTAAAGAGAACCTGTTAAATTATGCTAAGAGCAGTAGATTATAATAAATAATTATGTTGATAGATGCTGGTATGATGAAGCCAGTTAAGGAGTGGTGTCACGTGATTACGTGATCCAAGGAAATGAGGCATTCGCCATTGCACACAATATATAAGGTGTGCGGGGCCTCCTCATCAAGAAATGAGTCTCAGATTGAGTCTGGGAGCCGGAGCGTACAGACCGTTAGATCAGGGGCCTATGGCATTGCTATTTATATTTACTGTGTTGATGTTTAATAAACGTGTCATTTTATAATCAGACTCTTCATAGCTTTGCCATTCCTCAAGCATCAATAAGCAGCTACACACAACCAATACAACTCACTATCCACTATAAAACGAAACTAATTTTACTGGAGGAAATCAAAGATCAATATTCCATTTTTGCTTGGCTGTAGAAGTAGGCGTAGTAGCTGTAGCAACTGGTTTATGCCAATGTCTAATTACGGCCTATTTGTATTCTGATGTAAATGAGGAGATAAATAAAAAATGCCTAGGTCCATGTGTATGTCTATGTTTATGTCTAGGTCCATGTCTATGCCTATGTTTATGTCTAGGTCCATGTCTATGTTTATGTCTATGTCTATGTTTATGTTTAGGTCCATGTCTATGTCTATGTTTATGCCTAGGTCTATGTCTATGTCTATGTTTATGTCTAGGCCCATGTCTATGTCTATGTTTATGCCTAGGTCTATGGCTATGTTTAGGTCCATGTCTATGTCCATGTCTAGGTCCATGTCTATGTCTTGGTCCATGTCAATGTCTAGGTCCATGTCCATGTCTATGTCATGTCTATGTCTGTGTCTATGTTTATGCCTATGTCTATATAGTAATTATGGCCTATTTGTATTCTGATGTAAATGAGGAGATTAATAAAAAATGCCTAGGTCTATGTCTGTGTCTATGTTTATGTCTAGGTCCATGTCTATGTCTATGTCTATGTCTATCTGGTTTGAATATGGAGAAGTAGTTTTGAAGGTCTCCCAAAATATGCAAGGTTAGAATTACGATTTGCAATAAACTTTGGGCCAAGCATGTTTAATCTGACTTAAAATAACAATTTCCAAAAAAAAAAATTCCAAACAATTTCCATAATGAATTTTTAGCTGAGTCCCTCTGTGTGAAACTGTGTTGCATTTTTCAGCTACGAAAACAGTGGTTATTAAGTCCAGTACCAGACAAAGACTGTAAGCTGTTAATAGTGGAACAAATGGACTGTGATCCAGACTGTGAAGACAAAGATTACCGATACATATCTCCAGTGACTGCGTTTTTTAAACCAACAGACCTTGAATCGCTTGTAAGTACAGCGTCTTTCCCCCCATTGTTTTCCACATTTTATCATCGTTCTTCGTCCTCGTCGTTCTTTTGCACTTTATTCTATTATTTTCAGTCATCATCATTATCGTCATCATCATCATCATCATCATAACTTTCATCATCATCGTCGTCATCATCGATCATCATCATCATCATCGACTATCGTTTTCATCATCAACATCATCATCATCTTTGCAATCATCTTCATCGTTTATTTGCCATCTTTTTATGGTGCATTATTCATAAATATAATCGCCTTTATAATAAATTAATAACTTACCCTGAAATATTTTTTAAGAAGACGGTTTGTTATTTATAAGGGAAGTAATGTACTTGCATGATGCCTTGTATGACATATCGGTACAAAAATTTAACTATTCATCCATTTTGTTGATCTATTTTCAATGAATTTGTATTTTTAGGCACAGCTGTGTAGGAAGATCGCCTACTCTGTACAACACTACCATTTTTTGACAATGGTTCCAAAAATCAATAAAGTATTGCTCCACAGTATTAGAAAAGACGAGCTAAAGAAACTGGAAGACTACTTGGACACCATCTTTAATAATATAGCTGATCTTCCTTTCTTTGCCATAACGCCAGAGGAGTCATCTTCCGAGGAACTGCACAATGTTGAGAAAGACGAATTGAGTATAGAAGAGACAAACAGTATTGGTGGAAGGGAATCAAAAGTCGAACGTTCAAACGTTGAACCTATTTCCACAAAGATTGATTCGAGCAGACTCAATTCAGAGTCTAGTGATGATGGGTTGAGATCTACCATTGTTAACAGTGAAGGGGAGGAACTCACTACTGATGACGTGTATGTTAACATGGTAAGTTCTGGTTTTCTGGATAACCGGCGTGACCATTGCCATATTTACAATGAAAAAACTTTCTCGTGTGAACTAAAACTCCAGTTTTGTGCTTATTCACACATCTGCTCTAAGTATGTGGTTCAAATCACAATAAAAATCTAAGAATCTTTAATTTTTTGAGTTCAAATTTTAACTGTGCAGTTGATTTTTAATTATAACTGCAGAAAAAAATCTTGTTTACAAAAAAGTTCAAGTTACCCAAAAAACTGGCTCCATTTTTCCAATTTAACAGAAACTAAAAACTTACCATTTAACATGCAAAATAGTCACCTGTAAAAAGTGCTTATGAATTTATTATTTAAAAAATATAAAAAACAAAAAATTAGCAAAATTAAACGAAAACAATGAGTTGGGTAAACGCTGTAACTAATAGTTTTTATTTCTTACTAGCAAAACAATTTTGCTTATAAATATACTTATAATCAATAATACGCAAACATCCTATAGTCCTCATTTACAACGCAAAGCCAGTAGCAGCTTTTACTGAATTAAAGTTCTAAGATTATAGACAGAGTATAATGGATGACGTCACAACAATTGCGTTGCGTCAGCAGTTTTCCAAGCGAAAGTTGCCAAAATGGAACCTTCAATCAACTCGTCACAGCTCCTCAGAAAGGAAGCATCCTAAAATGCAGCTCATATCATCGTGTAGCCCTGCTCTTCCTCTTTCTAAAGAGCCTTATATTTCCTTCCAAGAGTCCCACTGAATCATTTCGAAAAAATTGGGAGTTGGGTCCGGGAAAATGCCCGTAGCAGGCATTGACGGTGGTTCTCCCGTGAAATCTAAATAAGAGTATTACACCCACCGTTGAATGGACTATTCAACCATCCTCACAAACGCCCTAGGCACGTGCCCGTTCTCCAGAAATAAGAGGTATAAGTATCAGAAGCATGCGAGCCAGGCTTGGTTTAAAACGGACTTTCCGACAGCATTAATACCAAACTCAACAATGCCACAAATTCCATCCTAAGCGCAGAACCAAAGTAATATAACATTCTGTCATGTATAATTGTGCTGTAATGTGAATAATTTACCCAAATAAAACAAGCCAGTAATATAAATAAATTAAGAAACTTTTAAAAAATATTTACTAGAAAATGTGTGATTGAAAAAATGATGTAAGATGTAAATTTTTTACCATAATTATACAATTTTTTCGTACTAACCAAGTTTTCATCTTTTTACCAGCATTTTTAATTTATTTGCACCTACTTGAATATTTATATTGTACTAACCATGTAATAATAACGTAATATAATAATAATAATAATAATAATGATAATAATAATAATAATAATAATAATAATAATAATAATAATAATAATAATAATAATAGTAAATTTATTTGGAAGTGTAAATACAAATGCAATGTCAAGAAACACGGAGAAGAATAGATATTAATAATAATGATTATATTTTGATATGACAGCGTGCATATAAATGGCAAAAGGCATGTACCATGTATTTTGTACTTTTAGCTCTAATTTTGCTTTCTGTACATTGTCGAATTATTTTACGATGTTTTAATAGACATATAAGCCTCTTGACTAAGTCCATAGATGTATTATAAATAAAACAAATAAATATTTTAAATTAATATTTTTATGTTATTCTGTACTTCTGTTACAGGATCCAGTGTCAGAATTTCTGGATTTTGCAGCGAGAGAGAAGCCAGTCTGTCCTACATATAAATACCATGAAGACTCAATCAGCGAAATGAGAGACGCTACGCATATAATTTTAGTGAGACTATTAGAACAGCTCGCTATATGCAGGACAGCTTTACAAGAAGTCCTGGATGCAAGAAAAGCCTATTGTGAAAATTAATGAATGTATAAATAAACCATTGACATAAATGAACGTAGACCATAGACATAAATGAATGTAGACAATAGACATAAATGAATGTAGACCATAGACATAAATGAATATAGACTATAGACATAAATGAATGTAGACCATAGACACAAATGAATGTAGACCATAGACATAAATGAATGTAGACTATAGACATAAGATATTTATATAATTTTTTTTTTATTTTATTATGCATAATTGTTGTATTTATGTGCAACTAATATAAAATTAATATATCTTGGTTATTTCTTTACTAAGTCCTTTGTACTAAGTCCTACACAGTTATCGAACTTGAAAATAAAGTCAATTATTCTTACAATTATTTAATTTTTATGAAATTTTTGTTTTGTTTTTGACCGACATTTATAATAAAGAGATTTTTCATCTACTTAAAACATTTTTGTTCTAATGACTTTTAAATTGAAGCATTATTTGCATTTGCAAAATCATTTCCAAAAACCTGTTAATTTTTTAGAGTTTAGAAAACTCATTCGAAAAATGTTGAAACCTTTAAAACCCTTCAAGAAAATTGCTAGGTTCAACTTATACAAGAAATTAATGTCGTCAACAGTAGAGCGTGCCACTGCAGTGAACGCCAACACTTTAAAGGAGACACTGAAAAGGAATACTTGTTAAATAGAAAAGATTAATTCACTTTGATGTATTTTTCACGAAAATCGGAAAATAGCTGAAAAGCACGAATCATGTTAAACTAGTTTACACATTAAGAGAAGAATTATCACTGCACATATTTCAACTTTCTGTTATTAATAGGTCCCATTTATTTGTGCTTTTGTCATGATGCTGAATTATGAATATCATTCTTATTATTATGTCAACTTTTCGTCTAGAACTGGCAAAGAAATTAAAAAGTCGAAAAGTCCTCATCACTCTAGCAGTCATAACCATATTTGTGCCTCTGGCCATAACAAAATAAGGCCACACCGCTTAACAAAATACGCGTTGCATAAATGATGGTGTCAGGAAGCTGTTCAAAATTATTGTAAAAAATTATGATTGTAATTCGTGTAAATTTATCATTACCACATTTTCGTACCTTCGTAAGAACGCCTGTTACAGTATTAGAAAACGATTACTAGAACTGGCGAACAATAAGCATCTACTAACTTTTGTCAACGTAGAACGAATTATACAATCTCGTTATTTTAAGACGTGTAACAATTCACTGTTTTTAAATAATAATCGTCGAACGTGCTACAAAAGAACGTTTATTTGCTGTATGTATTGCATATAGTAGTACTTTTTATGTAGTTTTTATTGTAGTATTTTACTGTAGTGTAATGTAACGTTTTTATGTGGCTTTTTTACGCTGAAATAAAGTAATTCAACTTACGCAAACTTTAAATAATTGCCCTGACATCCAGCCTTTACTCCTTAAACGAAGAGGAAAAATTATTTTACAGTTAAGTTTATGTTTATTTTTACGTATGTTGCAGGCAAAATGTGAAACAGATATTCTATAATAATTCATGGAGCGCCGAAGCATACCAGGTAAAGTGTCGAAAATAACTTCTAAATTTTTTGATTTTATCTATTTTTGATCTTCCAAAAATAAAACGAGTATACGTAGCTACCTCGTATAGGCAACAGACGGGCAACGCTCCATCTTACTCAGTGGTTACTGCATTGCCACGAGTGTGTGATTTAAAAATAATATAGTTAAACTTCTTTTTTAAATTATGATTTAAATGTTAGATATTTTATTGTTTAATAGAGTAATTCTGCTAAGTGTTAAACTTAAGGATTAGAACAGCTATTATTAGTTATGACAAACATTTGTACTAATCTAAATTAATCTAAATCCTAATCTAAATCTTAATTTAAATTTGATCTAAATGTTAATCTTAATCTTTAATCTACTTGTTTTAATCTAAATTTTGGCATCAAAATTGCCTAAAAAACAATTTATTTCATATTCAATTCAAATTCAAAGTAACATTAAATGTAACAAAGACTATCTATGTATGGTAATTTCGCTAGCAGAGATTTCTCTTCAAGAACAGCATTAACTGGATGGGGTGAGTTGGGCTGCTAGCCTAGCTAATGCATCAGTTAAAATATTAATTACATCAGCTTTCGCTAGCTCGATAAGAATCTTAAATGATGACAAAACCAACGATGTAAACAGAGCTGAACGTAATGCGTTGTGCTCAAAGCAGTGACATCCATTGAAAAGAATAGGTAAGCATTATAAGCTTCGCAAAACTTAAAATAATTGTAACACAAAACACGGAAAGGAGTTCTGAAGCACTATCACGTACGATTCATGTGATGGGCCTCAAATTATCACACAATTTCCGGCGTACGTCACAGTACTTCCGCTTTCCTGTTATAGTTCTAATACGAATAATTGTTAACTTGTTATTCCAATAAATTGAATTCATTTTCAAAATATTCAAAATTAAAATTCATAACTTATAAGTTTTGGATTTCGGCTTAATTTAGTTTTAAGCTTTCTGCACGTAGGTATAACTACATAGTTTTATATTTCTAACCTAGCTAACCTTTGTTTAATGTAAATTAAAGCCCAATCCTGACATTTAAGATACTATGACAAAATATGCCAGCAGTGGCACAGCAGGACAGCGGCAACGACAGCTACTATAACAACAACAACAACAACAACATTAGCAGTAACGATTGTAAAAGCAGCAACATTAGCAGAAACATAGCAACAACAACAACGGAAATATCAGCAGCAACAGTGACAATAATAACAGTGACAACAACACAGCAACAACAATTGCAGCAGCAGCAGCAACAACAGCAACTGCAGTGCACTTCTTACTAGTCAGTTAGTTAGTTTTTCAAATCCACTCTAAGACGCAAATCGGAACGGAATAGCCGGGAGGAATGCACATACTTGTCACGACTCACGATCTACACGTAGACCTATATTATCCGTATAGTGAGAAAGTTATTACGTATGTACAGCACTGCATACATGTGTAATTCCCAAAGTACGCGTGCATTGCATCACTTGACGTATTACAAGGAATTTACCGATATTATAGCCATTTGTCTAAAAATAGCCCATGGGGTGCCTATAAATATCGTGACAGCTCGAAGTTGAGCATCGTTTCAAAATATTCAGTCGAAACTTTTGTTGTTCTTTAGTTTTAATATTTCATTTGCTAAGATATGAAATATCATAGTAAGTTAAAATAATAATGCTGAATTGATGTATTAGCTGAACATCTATTGATACATTTGAAAATTTTATTTGTGGATGTTTTTCGCAAACTTTCGTCAAACGACCCGCCTTACATAATATGCTGTAAAGACTTAATATCATAGGTAAACTGAACACACATATTTATAAGACAAACACGAGTAAAAAACAAGTGGTTTTTGACATTGATTAATGTTTCGAAGATCATTTGCACTATTTGCTACAGGAATGGACACTTGGACACTTTCGTTAAACGACTCGTCTTATATAATTTGCAAATATGATATATTAGAAAGCAAATTACCTATAGGTATTAAATCTAAAAAATAACCATTCTAAAGTTGCTTAATTTTCATTAGCTTATGTGAGTTTAAATCTTTTTTTCAACAGGTTGTTTTTGTTACGTTGCAATAATCTTGTGGACTCACTGTTGGTTCGCCTCATTGGTATCAACAAGTGCTGTTGCACAACTCTTCCCTAACCTGTACCATAGCGAAATAGAGGCTGTAGTTTCCCGTCTGAATCACTGCATCTATTTTGTGGAACAAATACGGGAAGATTTCGTAAGTTTATTATTAGGTTTTATTATGAAAATTAAAAAAGCAAGTTGTGCAATCATGGACCTTTCGTCATTTAGAATCCGACCGTGTGTGTCAAAAGGAGGAGTAAAGAAAACCTGTTAAAGAAAACCTGTTAAATTATGCTAAGAGCAGTAGATTATAATAAATAATTATGTTGATAGATGCTGGTATGATGAAGCCAGTTAAGGAGTGGTGTCACGTGATTACGTGATCCAAGGAAATGAGGCATTCGCCATCGCACACGATATATAAGGCCTGCGGGGCTTCCAGCTCAAGAAATTAGTCTCAGATTGAGTCTGGGAGCCGGAGCGTACAGACCGTTAGATCAGGGGCCTATGGCATTGCTATTTATATTTACTGTGTTGATGTTTAATAAACGTGTCATTTTATAATCAGACTCTTGATAGCTTTGCCATTTCTCAAGCATCAATAAGCAGCTACACACAACCAATACAACTCACTATCCACTATAAAACGAAACTAATTTTACTGGAGGAAATCAAAGATCAATATTCCATTTTTGCTTGGCGGTAGAAGTAGGCGTAGTAGCTGTAGCAACTGGTTTATGCCAATGTCTATATAGTAATTACGGCCTATTTGTATTCTGATGTAAATGAGGAGATAAATAAAAAATGCCTAGGTCCATGTGTATGTCTATGTTTATGCTTAGGCCTATGTCTATGTCTATGTTTATGCTTAGGCCTATGTCTATGTCTATGTTTATGTTTAGGTCCATGTCTATGTCTATGTTTATGCCTAGGTCTATGTCTATGTCTATGTCTAGGTCCATGTCTATGTCTAGGTCCATGTCTAAGTCCATGTCCATGTCTATGTCTATGTCTGTGTCTATGTTTATGCCAATGTCTATATAGTAATTACGGCCTATTTGTATTCTGATGTAAATGAGGAGATTAATAAAAAATGCCTAGGTCTATGTCTGTGTCTATGTTTATATCTAGGTCCATGTCTATGTCTATCTGGTTTGAATATGGAGAAGTAGTTTTGAAGGTCTCCCAAAATATGCAAGGTTTAGAATTACGATTTGCAATAAACTTTCGGCCAAGCATTGTTTAATCTGACTTAAAATAACAATTTCCAAAAAAAAATTCCAAACAATTTCCATAATGAATACTTATGTTTGCCTGAGTCCCTCTGTGTAAAATTGTGTTGCATTTTTCAGCTACGCCAAGCACGTAAAGAGCAGTGGTTATTAATTCCAGCACCAGACAAAAACTGTAAGCAGCTAATAGTGGAACAAAAGGACTGTGATCCATTCTGTGAAGACAAAGTTTACCGATACATACCTCCAGTGACTGCGTTTCTTAAATCAACAGACCAACAATCGTTTGTAAGTACAGCGTCTTTCTACTCATTGTTTCCCACATTTTATCATCGTTCTTCGTCCTCGTCGTTCTTTTGCGCTTTATTCTATTATTTTCAGTCATCATCATTATCGTCATCATCATCATCATCACTTTCATCATCATCGTCGTCGTCATGATCGATCATCATCATCATCGACTATCGTTTTCATCATCAACATCATCATCATCCTTGCAATCATCTTCATCGTTTATTCGCCATTTTTTATGGTGCATTATTCATAAATATAATCGTCTTTATAATGAATTAATAACTTACCCTGAAATAATTTTTAAGAAGACGGTTTGTTATTTATAAGGGAAGTAATGTACTTGCATGATGCCTTGTATGACATATTGGTACAAAAATTTAACTATTCATCCGTTTTGTTGATCTATTTTCAATGAATTTGTATTTTTAGTATCATCTGTGTAGGAAGATCGCCTACTCTGTACATCACTACAGTTTTTTGACAAGGGTTCCAGAAATCAATAAAGTGTTGCTCGGCAGTATTGGAAAAGACAAGCTAAAGAAACTGGAAGAATACTTGGACACCATTTTTTATAATATAACTGATCTGCCTTTCTTTCTCATAACGCCAGAGGTGTCATCTTCCGAGGAACTGCACAATCTTGAGAAAGACGAATTGAGTATAGAAGAGACAAACAGTATTGGTGGAAGGGAATCAAAAGTCGAACGTTCAAACGTTGAACCTATTTCCACAAAGATTGATCCGAGCAGACTCAATTCAGAGTCTAGTGATGATGGGTTGAGATCTACCATTGTTAACAGTGAAGGGGAGGAACTCACTACTGATGACGTGTATGTTAACATGGTAAGTTCTGGTTTTCTGGATAATCGGCGTGACCTTTGCCATATTTACAATGAACTAACTTTCTCGTGTGAACTAAAACTCCAGTTTTGTGCTTATTCACACATCTGCTCTAAGTATGTGGTTCGAATCACAATAAAAATCTAAGAACCTTTAATTTTTGAGTTCAAATTTTAACTGTGCAGTTGATTTTTAATTATAACTGCGGAAAAAATCTTGTTTACAAAAAAGTTCAAGAGTCACCCAAAAACTGGCTACATTTTTCCAATTTAACAGAAACTAAAAACTTACCATTTAACATGCAAAACAGTCACCTGTAAAAAGTGCTTATGAATTTATTATTTAAAAAAAATAAAAACAAAAAATTAGTAAAATTAAACGAAAACAATGAGTTGGGTAAACGCTGTAACTAATAGTTTTTATTTCTTACTAGCAAAACAATTTTGCTTATAAATATACTTATAATCAATAATACGCAAACATCCTATAGTCCTCATTTATAACGCAAAGCCAGTAGCAGCTTTTACTGAATTAAAGTTCTAAGATTATGGACAGAGTATAATGGATGACGTCACAACAATTGCGTTGCGTCAGCAGGTTTCCAAGCGAAAGTTGCCAAAAATGGAACCTTCAATCAACTCGTCACAGCTCTTCAGAAAGGAAGCATCCTAAAATGCAGCTCATATCATCGTGTAGCCTTGCTCTTCCTCTTTCTAAAGAGTCTTATATTTCCTTCCAAGAGTCCCACTGAATCATTTCGAAAAAATTGGGAGTTGGGTCCGGGAAAATGCCCATAGCAGGCATTGACGGTGGTCCTCCCGTGAAATCTAAATATGAGCATTACATCCCCACCAGCGCCCTAGGCACGTACCCATTCTCCAGAAATAAGAGGTGTAAGTATCAGAAGCATACGAGCCAGGCTTTGTTTAAAGCGGACTTTCCGACAGCATTAATACCAAACTCGACAATGCCACAAATTCCATCCTAAGCGCAGAACCAAAGTTATGTAACATTCTGTCATGTATAATGGTGCTGTAATGTGAATAATTTACCCAAATAAAACAAGCCAGTAATATAAATAAATTAAGAAAATTTTAAAAAATATTTACTAGAAAATGTGTGATTGAAAAAATGATGTAAGATGTAAATTTTTTACCATAATGATACAATTTTTTCGTACTAACCAAGTTTTCATCTTTTTACCAGCATTTTTAATTTATTTGCACCTACTTGAATATTTATGTTGTACTAACCATGTACCGTATTTTCCCATGTATAAGAGACCCTTGTGTATAAGAGACCCCTTCAATTTTTAGGCAAAAATTCTGGAAAAAAGTTTTTTGGTAATGAATAACTTTATCCATCATAGAAATCATTAAATTCCTCATCACTCTCATCAAAAATATCAACTGGAGTCAGACCTTCAGCAATTCCAGCCAGCTCATCATCAGAGGAGTCACTCTGCTCAATGGCATTGTCCTCTGTGCCGTCCATGGCATTGGAGATGCCACACTTCTTGAAAGATTTAAAAATGACCTCTGGCTTTACACCATTCCATGCCTTGAGGACCCAGCTGCAGACTTCTCCAAGGGTTGGCTTACTCCCATGTATAAGAGACCCCCTATTTTTAAAGTGAAAATTCTGAGCAAAAAAGGGTCTCTTATACATGGGAAAATACGGTAATTATAATGTAATATAATAATAATAATAATAATAATAATAATAATAATAATAATAATAATAATAATAATAATAATAATAATAATAATAATAATAATAATAATAATAATAATAATAACAATAATAATAATAGTAAATTTATTTGGAAGTGTAAATACAAATGCAATATCAAGAAACACGGAGAAGAATAGATATTAATAATAATGATTATATTTTGATGTGACAGCGTGCATATAAAATAAATGGCAAAAGGTATGTACCATGTATATTGTACTTTTAGCTCTAATTTTGCTTTCTGTACATTGTCGAATTATTTTACGATGTTTTAATGGACATATAAGCCTCTTGACTAAGTTCATAGATATATTATAAATAAAACAAATAAATATTTTAAATAAATATTTTTTTGTTATTCTGTACTTCTGTTACAGGATCCAGTGCCAGAATTTCTGGATTTTGCAGCGAGAGAAAAGCCAGTCTGTCCTACATATAAATACCATGTAGACACAATCGGCGAAATGAGAGACGCTACGAATGTAGTTTTACTGAGACTTAAAGAACATATTGGTATGTGCAAGACAGCTTTACGAGAAGTCCTGGACGCAAGAAAAGCCTATTGTGAAAATTAATGAATGTAGACCATAGACATAAATGAACGTAGACCATAGACATAAATGAATGTAGACCATAGACATAAATGAGTGTATACCATAGACATAAATGAATGTAGACCATAGACATAAATGAATGTAGACTATAGACATA
Organism: Tubiluchus corallicola; assembly: GCA_030141605.1. NCBI lineage: Eukaryota > Metazoa > Priapulida > Priapulimorpha > Priapulimorphida > Tubiluchidae > Tubiluchus > Tubiluchus corallicola. The sequence continues at coordinate 19,126 of JAQGDQ010000426.1, read as the reverse complement.
AATGAATGTAGACCATAGACATAAATGAATGTAGACTATAGACATAAATGAATGTAGACCATAGACATAAATGAATGGTGTTTATTTTATTATGCATAATTGTTGTATTTATTTGCAAATAATATAAAATTAATATATCTTGGTTATTTCTTCACTAAGTCCTTTTTACTAAGTCCTAGACAGTTATCGAACTTGAAAATAAAGTCGATTATTCTTACAATTATTTAATTTTTATGAAATTTTTGTTTTGTTTTTGACCGACATTTATAATAAAGAGATTTTTCATCTACTTAAAACATTTTTGTTCTAATGACTTTTAAATTGAAGCATTATTTGATTTTACAAAATCATTTCCAAAAACCAGTTTATTTTTTAGAGTTTAGAAAACTCATTCGAAAAATGTTGAAACCTTTAAAACTCTTTAAGAAAATTGCTTGGTTCAACTTATACAAAAAATTAACGTCGTCAACATTAGAGCGCGCCACTGCAGTGAACGCCAACGCTTTAAAGGAGGCACTGAAAAGGAATACTTGTTAAATAGAAAAAGATTAATTCACTTTGATGTAGTTTTCATGAAAATCGGAAAATAGCTGAAAAGCACGAATCATGTTAAACTAGTTTACACATTAAGAGAAGAATTATCACTGCACATAGTTCAACTTTCTGTTATTAATAGGTCCCATTTATTTGTGCTTTTGTCATGATGCTGAATTATGAATATCATTCTTATGATTATGTCAACTTTTCGTCTAGAACTGGCAAAGAAATTAAAAAGTCGTGAAGTCCTCATCACTCTAGCAGTCATAACCATATTTGTGCCTTTGGCCACAAAACTGATTTTAATAATTTCAGCAGTTTGACCAGAGCTACAAATAACTGGGACTTGTTACTAAAAGAAAGTTTATCTATGTATGCTAATAAGCCTAACTTAATGTACAAGTAGTAGTAGTCGTAGTAGTAGTAGTAGTAGTAGTAGTAGTAGTAGTAGTAGTAGTAGCAGCAGCAGCAGCAGCAGCAGCAGTAGTAGTAGTATTTGTAGTAGTAGTAGTAGTAGTAGTAGTAGTAGTAGTAGTAGTAGTAGTAGTAGTAGAAGAAGAAGTAACATCAGCAGTCGTCGTAATAATTTATTGACTATTCTAGTTTAGATTCGTCGGGTTTCAGAATGCACTTGCTATAGAAGAATAGCACTAGCGTAGTGACATGAAACTGCAGGTCAGGGGAAGTTTTGCAGTGGGGTTCCATTCTTCTGTTTTCATTTCATCCTTCGTATTTTTTGTTTTTCCATCTGATTTCTTTTTCTTCCATTCCTCTTCTTTTTGTTTTCTTAATTATCCGTTTTTTGCTGTGTTTTTTCTTTCTTCTCTTCTTTCTGCCTCCCCTGTTTGTATTCTGACTGTACTGGAAATCTGGCATTAGCGGGCTTTGCGGCCTTCACTTGTTGTTGGCTTTGGCCACCTTGTGGCGATTTTTTGGCCTGGACACCTGATCAGTTTGATCGGTGTCAGAGGCGTGTGAAGGGAGGACGTGTCATGGTGGGTTAATTAAATATTGTTGTTAGCTGTTGCAATTGCTTATGATTTGGGGTTAAAAACGTACGTATATACTCAAATTACTTTATAAAATTTGAATTTACTATTAGATAACAGCTATTTATTGATTAATGCGACGGTGCAGTATGAAACTCTGAATTATGTAAAATTGACTTTTGGCTAGTGTTATTTATTTTTTGTCATTTGTTTATGGTTTTGTAATCAAGCTTCAAATTTGGTTTTGAAAGCCCAAACACCGACAGTATCCAATTGTTATGTATAATAATGTGCAATAAGTCCTTATTACACGCAGAATACAGATAAAAAATTTATTCATAAAGTGATCCATAGAATTCGCCAAACCTCGTTTCCTAGAAACAAGTTGGTTGCACAGTGTTGCTAATACCCATAGATAACACAACATAATTTATATTACACATATTGTCGATACCCATGAAATTATAAATGTGTATGCAGACGGCATTTGCATTGTATATTACGAATGAACAGTTGTCTCACGAACAAGTCCGTTGAAAACTTGAAATGTGTAATATTGCCGTTACCGTTGCTTTTCTATTGTGCGCATTGTGTATTTTTGGTAAGTGTTTTTGTTTTGTCTTCACTTGAAAAGTTTATAAAGTATTTTTTGCAGAATTGTACACGACCAATTAACAAAAATTAATTCATTACTAACATTTATATTTGATTCTAAACTTTTTCTTTCATTTGTCTACCAAGTTCGTTTTCATATACGTTAGTAAAAATCGAGAATATAAAAAAGGAGGTGGTGTAGGTTTATACATCAGTAATAATATCAATTATTCAGTAAGAAATGATCTCAGCGTCAGTAATGAGATCTTAGAAACAATTTTCATTGAAATACATGTTAGCAAAGCTACAAATATAATAGTGGGTTCTGTTTATAGACCACCTGGTGAAGATCCCCAACGTTTCACTGAGCAGTTATCTAATTTATTGTCTACTGTAACCCGTCATAAGAAACAAATTTTCATTCTTGGTGACTTCAATATTAATTTGTTAACCTTCTCAACCCATGAAGCTACATCTGATTTTTTAAACACTATGATCTCTAATAGTATTTTTCCTGTAATTACCTTACCTACACGTATAACGCCTAATAGTTCAACATTGATAGACAATATTTTTACCAATGTAATTGAACATAAATTCAAATCTGGTAATTTACTTTTTGACATTACTGATCACTTGCCAATTTTCTTGATAATCGATTTAAACGTAACTACGTCTTATTTCTTTAAATATAATAGAAGTCTCTATAATGACCGTATTAAACGCAAATTTGCTTCTGACCTGAATAATTCTGATTGGAAGGATGTATATACTACATCTGAACCACAAGAAGCGTATAATTTATTTTTAGATAAATTCCAAATGATGTACAATAACAATATAACTACAATTAACAACGATAATATAAATCCTGGTGCCATTAAAAAGCCATGGATTACACCTGCCATTTTGAATAGCATTAAATGTAAAAATAAGTTGTATAATCAACTTCTCAAGAATAATATTAATTATGTATTATGATCCCATAATTCGTGAATACAAACGGTATCGTAATAGGTTAAACAACATAATAAAACTCTCTAAATCTAATTATTATCAAAACAAACTGGAACATGTTAAAACTAACTTGAAGAAAACGTGGATTATCATGAAAGAAATTTTGCAGTCAAATAGAAAATCTGGTTCATATACTCTTAAAATTAACAACAAATTAATAACTGACAATAAATCTGTCGCTTGTGCTTTCAACGAGCATTTCTCACAGATTGGCCAAAAATTAGCTGCAGAAATTCCAAATACTGGTGTCAACCCTAAAGTTTATCTTAAGGGTGATTATCAGTCTACTCTTTTCTTCAGTCCTGTTACAATAAATGAATTAAAATCTACATGTAAATCTTTCAACCGTAATAAAGGGGCAGGCTTTGACAGCTTTCTCCCCAAAGTCATAATTGATTTAATTGATAACTTAGCCGCTCCTTTAACACATATAATCAATTGCTCATTAACAACAGGAAAATTACCTTATCAACTTAAAAAATCAGTAATTATTCTGGTGTTTAAGGCTAAAGACTCCTTAGATATTAATAACTATAGACCCATATCATTATAACCTTTTTTCTCTAAAATATTAGAAAAAATAGTCCATAAAAGATTATTAGACTACTTGACTATACATAGTGTACTTTATAATCATCAGTATGGCTTTAGAAAGGGTAGTTCTACACAGCAACCCTAATAAATATAATAAACAACGTAATTAATTCATTAGAACAAAATGCTGTTGCCATTGGCATTTTTTGCGATCTCTCTAAGGCCTTTGATACAGTTAATCATGCCATTCTGTTAGATAAGTTATTCCACTATGGCATTAGAGGGGTCGCATACTCATGGTTTGCTAATTACCTCAAGGATCGAACTCAAGCAGTCAAATGTAACAATGTTTTTTCCAACGAAGTAATAGTCACATACGGAGTACCCCAGGGATCTATTTTGGGACCTCTGTTGTTTTTAATATACATTAATGACTTACAAAACTGTATTACTGACAATGGAAAAGTATTTTTTTTCAAGATCAGCAGCAAGTTACTTGGTACTAACATTATTAATAGTGAACTCAGTAAAATTACAGCCTGGTTTAAAATCAATAAATTAGCACTAAACTCACCTAAAACTAAATACATTTTATTCAGAGCTCGTAACAAACCTATAAATATGAACAGTATTATAAAAATTGATGGTAATGCTGTAGAACAAGTAAGTGAAATGAAGTTCCTAGGGGTTATGTTAAATGAACACCTAGAATGGAAACCACACTTAAACATGATTCATTCTAAAGTTGCTAAAAACATCGGCTTAATCAGTCGAGTTAAACATTGTTTTACAAAAGAACACCTAATCACTCTTTATAATTGTCTAGTACTGCCTTACTTAACCTACTGTAATATACTTTGGGGGCACACCTACCCTTCAACTCTAGTTAAACTAAACTCTCTACAACGTAAATTTATAAGATCGATAGGTAATTTGAACAAGCGTGAACATGTAGGTCTTAATCTTTTTAAGAATTATTCTACTCTAGTGCTAAATGATCTAATAAACCTGAATACCGCTGTGTTCATCTACAAAACCAAACATAAACTTCACCCAGCTTTCTTTTTAAACCCATTATCCATTAACGTACGTCATTACTCAACAAGATTTAACGAATTTTGTATTAAGTATTGCAGGACTGACGCGGCAAGGCACTTCATCACTAACACTGGCCCTAGACTTTCGAATAACATAAACGAATACATAAAAAATTCTTTATCTATAAATAACTTCAAAAGAAATTTTAAAAATGAAATATTTTCTAATTATACAGAATAAATCAATTTGATTAATTACACTGCTGTCCCTGTCGTAATCCATTGTGTTGCTGATTATGTCAATTTTTACATTTCTATAGTTCATGTTACTTCATACAGATACCATCACACCTTTCTTCTTCTTTCTATTTTCTATTAACCTTTCTTCTATTCCTTTAGTGCTCTTTTCTATTACACTTAGTCCACATTCATTTGGGGTACTCTAAAAAAGTAATTACTTCTTGAGTACCCCACGGGTCATTTGCGGCTTGGCATCTTGAACACATAATAATAAATATATTATTAAATACTTTTATGTACAATGCTGTAATGATCATTGTGGATATATTTAATAAATAAATAAATAAATAAATAATAAATATTTATTGTAGAAGAATGTGCCCAAGTTTAACGCACTAGTTTTTTAACACAGAATGGAATACTTTTAGTATTTGGCGCGTTCTTTTATTTAGTTTTTGGATTTCCAGGTAATAATGTTATAATTTCTTTTGCATTGCTGACGTCAATCCAATTTTCTGGCATGAAAAATTGTTTTTTGCAAAAGTGCAATAATTTTTCTTGAGCTCTAACTTCTTAATTTTGACGGTGTAAATGGAGATCACACTGATGTAAGGGCCTATTGTATCTGTATTTCTGTTCGTTGATTCTGCGCGACCCCTAACGAGACAGCGTTGAAATTTCCAGGGTGCCCTTAATAAGCTTATAGCCCCCACAGACAACTAGCGCTCATTTCCATGTCAATACCCAAACAAATTGCAACAACGATTAATTTTTGCAAAGTGCTCAAACCGAGAGATTGTAAAAAAATGCCGTGCTATTTTTATCTTTATTATCAATTTAACTTTTTATGACACGCCCATTTATTATTTTTGTACCAGCCATTACCAGCCATTTTGTAGTTTTGTTATGCACACTTGATTGTAGCAACGTTTGTGTAATGTACTTCCTTATTCATTTATTTTTTCCATTTTCTTAATAAATTTAGATATTAATAAAAGAAACTATTGGTGGTTAAACTTTTTGGCATATTAAAAAATGTCAACGCAGTAATAAAAAAACAATCTAATAAAAAAACTTATTTCATATAGTACTGGCACACTTCAACCAATTTCTACTTTTTGAAGGCAAAAATTGGAGGTAAAACCATTGATAGTGTTGCCGCTCAACAAAAGGAACATTTACTTGAAATTTTTGCAGAATGCGCAAGAAGTGAATTGATTCCAGATCAAAGAAATTTCATCACCATTTTGGATGACATCAGCAATGCTGAAGATTTGTCGGCGGAAACCTGCTTCACTTATCAGGGCTTCAAATACACACAGAGGTACACAATCATTTTGAATTTTCTTTGATATAATAGTCGACGAATGGAAAAAGAGGTTGTTCAATTACGTAACTTCAATGGTTTTGGCACAACTGATTTATCAAATGTTTGAAACTAGATGGCAATTAAGTTTCTGAAAACTTATTTCTGAGAAAGCCCAATTACCGAAGTTCTTAGTTAACTAACTCTTTTTTTGAAGAAAGAACAAAATCTCAAACATTTATTAGTGACCCAACAAAATCTACAGTGCGTGTATAATAGACCATTTTCGAGCATATTGGACCTACGTTATAATTTGTTGGTCCACTATACTTCGTACACTAAGTTCCTTAAAAGGTATTATTGCACAGTACG
>JAQGDQ010000426.1:0-7500 GCA_030141605.1 Tubiluchus corallicola | reverse complement strand
TCGACATGTTTAAATACAAACTATTGTATGCCCATTACGGATCACGCATCACGCATCCTTGATGCGTAGAAAAATGCGTAGAAGCAATAATAGCTTACAACAACAGCCAGGCATGTGAACTACATCATAATTATTATAAAAAAAGTCACAACTTAATATCTACAGGCAGTGTAGTGGAAAGTAAAGTACATTTTATTTTTAAAAAAATTTAAAATCAGAAAAAATGAAGCATTAGAACAGATAGGTTTGTCTCCTGTATGCTAGTCCATCACCTTTGCCTTTGTACTTAATCTTACTGCTGATATCTACCAACTGTGATGAAATATATTAATCTTATATGTACTAAACGTACGTATTTTTATCTATCATAGATTTTTATCAACCTGTCGGCAGAATCGCATAGGTTCCATACGCGATTCTGCCGACAAACACTAACTAGTATTGATTTAACCAGTGTCAATTATTTACCAAATGCACCAAGTTTCTGCCAGAGAAATTCAAACAGCATCTCCGTTGTCTATACCGTGCATTTCATGTTCGACTCTCACCGTAGCTTCTACCATCTGTGATAAATTAACTCCTAATATTTTATTGCTCTGCTAACGTCTATTATGTCTATTAGTCGATTAGCTCATAATTAGACCACAGATGTTAAAAATATGCCGTTACACAATGTGCGTCTTAAAACGCTAAATGTAACTAATATAAACTACAATGGTGAAATAATCTTTATATCATGTGAAACGTTGTTCGCAGCTTTCCCACAACCTCACTAAATTTCGTTAAATAAATAGAGGAGACATCGTGCATCTGAGCCACTAATGTCATAGAGAAATCATATTACTGATAGCGTAGTACTGTAATTGTATTATTTTTTAAACGTGTAAATATTCTAAACTCTAGGCCGACTGTTTTTTACTCTTTCAATGTGGCAATTATACCCAAGTGTAAAGTAGCGTTTATGCAGCAGCATCCGGATGCTACGTAAACGTCACTTTAGGATGCTTTTGTACGATGTCATTTCAATGACAGTGACAGTTTCAATGACAATTTCATTGTCAATGACAGTTCTTAATGTACAGTATATCGGCCACATCTAGATTTCTTCAATGATTTATCTTGTATTATCACTATTGTTTTATGTACAGCCTTAAGAGGCACATCGTTGGATTTGTCTACTTTACAGGAATGCAAATAAATGGTTTGTGTCACTCAGTTTAGCGTAATTTTGGTCATGTTACTTGTGCCCTCTGTGTAGTCAAAATCAGGGCAATGTTGGCCAGTTGAAGGTAATTTTGGCCACCAGATGGGGTAGTGTCGGCCAGTACTTAAACACACTAGTACACAGGTATACTGTATGAAATATTGCAGTACGTTTATTAAAATTCGTTAATAACCATCTAACTCATTGTTTGAAATAGACTTTAACATCCTCAGTATAGATGATTATTCATTATAGTTGTTACTAAAAATATCGTAAAACACTAAGGCAACTATGAAATATTGTAGCAAATCACCTAACTCTTCTCGCAATTTGTTGCTGATGCTGATGATAGACAATTAGAACAAGGGAAACACATCTAGCTGAACAATGCTGGCTCTGCTGATTGGCTAAAGCATGCAATAAAAGCCCAAATTAGATCACGTGACATGTTTAGAGTGCATACAAACTGGCTGGCCAACATTAGCCAATGGCCGACATTACCCCCTATATACCCTATATTGTATTGTATTGTTCGTCAATAAACTTATTACATATTATATCCTTAATACGCAGCAACTTAGCGATATATATCCACCTCTCCCCCACATTATTTAATGTTAGGCAGTCATCCATGTGTGATTATTAATATGGCTACTGAATGGGAAATATATTCTCGTGTACAGTTACCCACATTTCTTTAACGCTTGCTACTGATTAAACCTACCAAAAGATTTTTTTCAAATTAATTCACAATTTAAGAACAACTCTTTCTTAAAAATTGTAAATAAAATTGGAATCCCGGTATCCTATGCAAACGTTTCTGTCCCAGTAGTAATTGCACATTTTTCTGGGCCTCTGTCTGTGACGTTTGACTATCTGGCAGCAAAGTCCTTTCCTCTCGTCACACTCCTTCGACGACTGGCATTCGTCAACTAACAAACAAACAAAGAAATAACAGCTTACAACAACAGCCAGGCATGTGAACTACATCATAATTATTATAAAAAAGTCACAACTTAATATCTACAGGTAGTATAGTGGAGAGTAAGGTACATTTTACTTTGAAAAAAATTTAAAATCAGAAAAAAATGAAGCATTCGAACAGTTAGGTTTATCTCCTCTATGCTAGTCCATCACCTTTGCCTTTGCACTTAATCTTACTGCAGACATCTAACAACTGTGATGAAATATATTAGTCTTATATATACTAAACGTACGTATTTTTATCTATCATAGATTTTTATAGAATCGCATAGGTTCCATATGCGATTCTGCCGACAAACAGTAACTAGTATTGATTTAACCAGTGTCAATTATTTACCAAATGCATCATGTTTCTGCCAGAGGAATTCAAACAGCTTCGCCGTGTTTGTAATTAAACAAGATACGTCTTATATCTGTTCATTAATTACCCAACCGCCTAGCATATTAATCGACTCACTTAAGATTCGCCAGCATGTCTAAGATCATTAAATGTGAAAGGATGACAGGATGATTTTTCACATACTACCCCATTTTTAACTACGATAAAAATATACATTTTAACACAATTAATATTGCAAAAGTGTTTCTGATAATTAAGTAATAGATTAAAAACGGCGTGCGAACCCAACTAGTGATGACATCACAAACTAACAATTTTCAATAGCAAAAATATTCCGCGAACGTGTTGCACGTGTTTGTGAAAGCGAAAATTGAAGTTCAGCGCTACTGTAAGACATTCAGTGTTGGTGTGCTAGACAAGTTTAAAAATAGAAATTCAGCTTTCAAATTTTACATATGAGCTATCGAACTACGAGTGCAGCTCGCCATAAACAAACTCACCTGAACCGAGTGGTACAGCACTTGTTTTTTGTACAATACGTTTCCGAAATACAGGCGCTAGTGCCCGTCTAACTAGCGAATGGCGAAATGCGTGTAACAACGGAGAACTAGTGGCGCAAACGCGAAATTGTGTTTGTGTGGTAATAATTCTTCCACGTAAGTCATTTTTTAAAAAATACTGTTTCCTTTCAAAGAGTAGATTGTTTTCACATACAGTTTAAGATGGCTACGGTTTTACGGTTTTAAACGCCCCAAAATTGCATGACCGTCAATAATATGCGCCCACTCCACGTGTTATACATGTATAAATGGTTAAAGTAAAGACTGAGCTTATAGCCTTATAGAATGCCACATTTTCACTTTTTCTCTAGTTGAACTGAAAAGCGTTCTTTTTTTAAGTCACACCTGTTGTAGGCTATATTTCACTCTTATTTTCGGAATTTTTTTCGGTGGCACTAAAATAGTATTACTCAAAATTATTTTTGCAATATTTTACCGGTTTTCATTCAGACCTTAATCAAGGCGCGTTCATGTTTTCAAAACTCCTCGCTTTTTTGAATGCGGCATCCCACCGTCTTCGATTTTTTTTGTTTTCGTTTTTTTCGGGTGCCAAAACCCCAAAACAAACAACAAATGAAATGACATCAAATGGAAGAGACCCGCTTGAATTTGGTGAGCTAATCATGAAAAATGACAAACAGACTACAACTTCAGCAGGTATAAATACATATCAGATATAAATACAACTATCAACTATATGAACTATAACTACAAACTATGAATTTTATTTCACACATCAAAAACTACAATATCAAACACATTAATAATCTTTAAATAAAATAATTTGAGTAGTGCGAGGTGAGTGTACGACCATACGGTCATTAACACACTCACCTTAGTTAAATGAAAAAATGATTATAGTTATGCGTGCTTCTGTAGATAACTTAATGTAAATAAGGATGAAGTAAATGATGTAATAATTTGAGTAGTGCGAGGTGAGTGTACGACCATACGATCATTAACACACTCACCTTACTTAAATGAAAAAATGATTATAGTTATGCGTGCTTCTGTAGATAACTTAATGTAAATAAGGATGAAGTAAATGATGTAATAATTTGAGTAGTGCGAGGTGAGTGTACGACCATACGGTCATTAACACACTCACCTTACTTAAATGAAAAAATGATTATAGTTATGCATGCTTCTGTAGATAACTTAATGTAAATAAGGATGAAGTAAATGATGTAATAATTTGAGTAGTGCGAGGTGAGTGTACGACCATACGGTCATTAACGCACTCACCTTACTTAAATGAAAAAATGATTATAGTTATGCATGCTGCTGTAGATAACTTAATGTAAATAAGGATGAAGTAAATGATGTAATAATTTGAGTAGTGCGAGGTGAGTGTACGACCATACAATCATTAACGCACTCACCTTACTTAAATGAAAAAATGATTATAGTTATGCATGCTTCTGTAGATAACTTAATGTAAATAAGGATGAAGTAAATGATGTAATAATTTGAGTAGTGCGAGGTGAGTGTATGACCATACAATCATTAACGCACTCACCTTACTTAAATGAAAAAATGATTATAGTTATGCATGTTTCTGTAGATAACTTAATGTAAATAAGGATGAGGTAAATGATGTAATAATAGCAATGGTGTAAGAGCAATAAACCTGAAAATTGATTGCTCTTATACCATTGCTATTATTACATATAAATGTAGATATAAATACAGATAAATATAAGTATCAATAAAGACGTGTAACAAATTTTTGAAGAAATATTGACAAAAGTAGTTGGAACTAATGAAAAATTTAATTCATTATGATTACATGATTTTACTCCACGGCATGCACAAATAATGTATATGCATGGCTTCTCATTGACTAGGTTGCATTCTACAAGTGGCGCCGCCCTGGCGTTCAAAGCGAATCTTTCATCACTCAACACATCCGAGTTTCACAAATTGACAGCAATTGTCTCCATCAACGAAAATCACTAGCAGTTTAATTCGCTTTTATGAGAGAATTTCCAGCATGCAATGACAATCAAAATGTCTACTTACAGTATTGTTTCTTTCGTATTTCTCGCACGTGAGGTTGACAAGTCTTGTGAGGTGAATCGACAGGTGTATCAACGCACTCCATATAAGGTAAACAATCATCATCGGATTGGCAACCCTCGTCCTTCCCAACACCTTCGGATTTAGGCATACACAAGCCACCTATGGAAAAGAGAAATGAGTAAATGTAAGCCTGATGTGTTGTTTCGTTTTCTGCCAACATGTGGCGCCACGAGCTGAGGTATATTTTTAATAAACGTGTATACGCCTGTGTGGCTTTTGGTAAAGCAGCAAAGTAATAATGAACGAATTGCTTTATACTGCAAAACTTAATTGCTTTACACTGCAAAACTTAATTGCCTTACACTGCAAAACTTAATTGCCTTACACTGCAAAAATTAATTGCACACTGTAAAAATTAATTGCCTTACACTGCAAAAATTAATTGCCTTACACTGCAAAAATTAATTGCCTTACACTGCAAAAATTAATTGCTTTACACTGCAAAAATTAATTGCCTTACACTGCAAAAATTAATTGCCTTACACTGCAAAAATTAATTGCCTTACACTGCAAAAATTAATTGCTTTACACTGCAAAAATTAATTGCCTTACACTGCAAAAATTAATTGCTTTACACTGCAAAAATTAATTGTCTTAAACTGCAAAAATTAATTGCCTTACACTGCAAACACTACATACACAACGTTAACATATGCAAAAAGAAAACGTACTACAGGTAATTATGAGTTACATACATCGGCCAAAACTCCTCAAACGCTTAAATGAATGACTGTACAATGACATCTTGAAAGTAGCTCAGTAATGAGCTTTCAGTTAAAAAACTGATTTTTTTAACTTCGAAACGAAACTGTTTACAAAGAATATTATATGGTGTAAACAAATTAGCTAAAGCTGTTTGTTAAGTTATTTGCACGCATCATGTAAAGGGTAATCAAACGTAAAAGATATAAAACCAACATTGCACATTGGCAAAAATTAAGAAAAAATCCAGAACCATGAACACGCCACGCATTTACATCAATGTTGTTAGCAAGGAATAGTTTAAACTCCAACACAACACAATAAGCCTTTTCACAGTTCCAGCGATTGATGATAATCATGAAAGGTCAATTGTGCTACGCAATGTTTTCTAAACTTATTTCAAATGACCTACCATTAAAATGGCTGCGACTAAATGGCGTTTAAATTTAAACTTAATGTTTATGCAAGTGGAGGGTTTTCTTGTGCTTTATTAATGACTATAAATCACCACACATACAGTGGACACGTTGTTGCTAAAAGAAACTACTGGGGTAAGAATGCGATGTGTTAAACGTAATGGTAAAAGAGGCTGCCAAATTCTTTGTTGATGTTATTACCAAAGTAGTAATAGTAGTAGTAGTAGTAGTAGTAGTAGTAGTAGTAGTAGTAGTAGTAGTAGTAGTAGTAGTAGTAGTAGTAGTAGTAGTAGTAGTAGTAGTAGTAGTAGTAGTAGTAGTAGTAGTAGTAGTAGTAGTAGTAGTAGTAGTAGTAGTAGTAGTAGTAGTAGTAGTAGTAGTAGTAGTAGCAGCAGCAGCAGCAGCAGCAGCAGCAGCAGCAGTAGCAGCAGCAGCAGCAGCAGCAGCAGTAGTAGTAGTAGTAGTAGTAGTAGTAGTAGTAGTAGTAGTAGTAGTAGTAGTAGTAGTAGTAGTAGTAGTAGTAGTAAATACTTTATTTATCCTCAACATATTTGAAAGATAGCATTAGCTGAAGGCTATTTTCAGACGATTTCTGGCTTCCAGAGTCCGTTGCCAAAATCTTTGGTTTCGTCACCCATTGACAATGTATGATATTGTTTCTCGCATCCAGACGCTGAACATAGACGCCAGACGCTAGACGTTTTGATGTACCATAGACTTAAAACACTTCACAATCACATTGTAATCTTTGTACAACAACTAACAGAGGCTTCAATGAAAGCAGCATCAAATTTAAAGATTGGTAAAACATGAACAAAAAAGTGGCTATTTCTATATATAAAAGGGTGGATAGCGGTGGATATATGTTTTTATAAATATACAGGAGATCCAATTTGAAAGCTAATTACCTGATATTATTGCAAGTACAATAAACCTAGCCACTGGGGGGGGGGGGTAAGCCATCCCAACTCAGTGCCGGTCCCAAGCCCGCATAAATAGGGAGGGTTAGGGTCAGGAAGGGCATCCACCTGTAAAAACTGCGCCAAAACCTTCTATGAATGAGTCGGTGAGACTTAAAGGTAAAGTCCACAAAGATAGTGGTCAGACCCACTCTAATCTATGGGCTGGAAGCAGCTTCTCTAAAGAGGATAGAAGAGAAGAAAATGGGTGTGGTGGAGATGACGATGTTGAGATGGATGGTGGGAATAACAA
>JAQGDQ010001841.1:22500-23571 GCA_030141605.1 Tubiluchus corallicola | reverse complement strand
ACACCGCAGCTTAGGGAGGGAGAGGGAGGGGGAGAGAAAGAGAGAGAGAGAGAGAGAGAGAGAGGGGAAGAGAGAGAGAGAGAGATATATAATAATATAATAATAATAATAATAATAATAAATCTTTATTAAAGAGTGAATATATATACACGATTATATATATATATAAAAGACACATATACACATATATATATATATACACGTTTTATATACATATAAAAGAGAGAGAGAGAGAGAGAGAGAGGGAGGGAGAGAGAGGAAGAGAGAGAGACAGAGACAGAGAGAGAGAGAGAAAGAGAGAGAGGGAGAGAGAAAGAGAGAGAGGGAGAGAGAGAGAGAGAGAGAGAGAGAGAGAGAGAGGAGAGAGAGAGATAGAGAGAGAGAGAGAGAGAGAGAGAACGCATATGAAAGGCGAAACATGGGCATCAAGAAGCAATTAAAATTCAGAGCAACTGTAATCAAGTTTAACAGTAATTAATTCTGTGACAAGTTAATAAAATGAATTAAACTGAAGAGGAAATTTTCTCGTATCACATTAATGACAGAAGCTGTGCAGCAGCAAATGATGGTAAATTATCTGAAAAAAACTCTGATGCTTGGAGAACAAAACTGTAATATTAATATAGAGCAATTCAAAAACCACAGTACAAGAAAATTAAGTTTAATTGTATATTGGCACTAATAATTATGATATTTTGACCATGAAAACAGTATAAAATGTTGATGGTCGGTGTTCATGCTTGGCAATTGCAAATCATCTCTGTTTGATGACAAACTGCATATTAAAAGTTTGCTTAGTCAATTTATCAGTTCTGTTAATGTTTAATAACATCAGCGATACTTATCGTCACGTGGTCACATCATGATCAGATGGTCACATGCTGCTTTACAAATACGCATTATTATGCAGCAAATGCTAGAAAGTTTTCAAAAAAATTATAATTCATAAGTTTATGCCAATATTTCTTGTGTAAATTTAACGTTTACATTTTAGAAATTAAAGCCCGTTTCACTTGATCCTGGTTTCACCAAAATTTATTTTATTTATTGACTTGAACAAAGGACAAGAAA
>JAQGDQ010001841.1:0-12500 GCA_030141605.1 Tubiluchus corallicola | reverse complement strand
AAAATTTCAAACTTCTAAATTTCTTATCAGCAGCACAGGCTCGATAGTCTCAATAGTCACTGTAGTTTTAGTGATTACAGCACAACTTGACGTTTAAAGGACAGCAAAATGGGTACCGGAAGTAGGTTTCAGAAAAATCGCCTTAAAATAATATATTACTTCATAGCAATTTTTTGCGTATATCTTACTCGCGCTGAAAGGGATTTTCGCTCGTTTTCATTTTAAATCTCCTGCAATACTGTTCTGACGGCGCCATTACATGACGTCACGCACAATGTAAATCGGGGAAGAAATGGCAATGTTAATTTATGTCCCAAAAAACTTTCCATGCATTTCGCTTACCTCTTTGAAAGACTTGTGTAAGTAGAAATAATAATTTAAAATGTTCGCGTCAATTTTTAAAATTGGTAAAATCACCCTCCAGGGTGAACCAGCTAAACTGTACATATGCATATACTGTACATACACTAAACTATACATATTTAAAATGGCTACGTCTAACGATCATCTAACGTCTAACTGATTAAATTTAAAAGTTTTATACAGCGTTATTGTGGACGCAAACCCTGCGTGCAAAAAGCAGGATTTTTGTTGTATAAAATTTCAAGACGAATTTTTAAGCTTTATGTGACGGGGGGGGTTCTTGTGCTTTAAATTTGTGTCTACCTTTATTTCTGAATTCACAAGTAGACACATTATACAATACAACATAATGCACTCGTATATTGGAAAAAACACTTTGAAATCAATACAGTCTTATATGTCCAATATTTCAATTGTCTATTAATTATCACAATTAAAAGGCAGTAAAAGCTAATGGAATTTGATATTCTGATTAAAAGAGTAAAAGTGTACAAAATATAAATAGTAATTTATAAAATTCTTTACATCGTAAAAAAAGTAATAATTGTACTATACAAATACATCTACACGTGCACTGCGCAAAAACAGGAAGATTATGCGGAACTTGTAGCCGCTTTCGTTTTTTTAAAACACATAAAAAATTTGTTACTTGATTGGGAAGCTATACCACAATACAACAACTTGATATTTAATAGAGTGTTTCATGATTTTACTTTTGAATTTACGAATGTGAAATTTATTATGTTGTCAGATTGCATAAGTATGTACGTTAACAAACAGTTTGTATGAAAACAGTGATAACATCTTCTTAAAGCTTACTCTTCTTTATTGATACAACTCTTAATCGAAAATAGTCTGTTAGCTAATCACAAATGAAAAAGAAAAAAAGTTGAATTTTACCCAACAATTATTTGTCACATCACAGAGGGTGATTTGTCTCTCTTTGCATAGAACTAAACTCATTGCTATTGAATTATACAAAATTATAGCTAAGCAGCTCAGGCCTTCGTATCTGATTTATTTTGTTTCTCTCAATGAAGGTGCGAAATACGATTTTAATTTCATGCATTATAAAGGCAGTTTCACATATCGTGGTGCCCCTGTAAGGAATGAGTTACCTAACAATGTGAGGAAGGCTACAAATCTCAAGGAATTCCGTTGATTATGTGATCTGTCTGGAACGACAGCAAAAATAAGTGTGCCATCCGGCTTTTTACACGTGTGTGTGTGTGTGTGTGCGTGCGTGTTTGTGTGTGTGTGTGTGTGTGTGTGTGTGTGTGTGTGTGTGTGTGTGTGTGTGTGTGTGTGTGTGTGTGTGTGTGTGTGTAGGTATGTGTGTATGTGTTTGTGCGCGTGTGTGTGCGTGCGTGCGTGCGTTCCCATCTTTGTTTTTATTACACTTTTGTTTCTGTCGGTTCATTTTTATTTGTACTTGCATATGCCGTCTTTATATAAAGCATATCATCATCATCATCATGATCATCATCATCATCCTGAATATCATCGTCATCATCACTTTATTTTTAAAAATTCTGAGCTTAAATGTTTACCTGGGAATATTTCTTTACGCCGTCTAGATCTTTCAAAGAGCTCCAACTTTTCTCTCTGTCCATCTGCTTTGCAAATTCGTCTTCAATGTAGCTCATGGTGGATTCCTGTATAGGGGGTAAGTTATTTTGCTGCTTGCGTTTCGACTTTGGCGATCCTGACGGCGAAGACGAAGGGGTGTGTCTGGGAGTGGTTGACGGCGTTTGCGCGGGGGTAGCTGAGGGCGTGTCTGCTGGCGTTTGGGCAGGAGTCACGCCGGGCGTGGGTCCTTCCATTTCATACACAAGTCCTGCAGAGCTGTCACTGATAACGTTACTTCTAGGTACAGATTCGGCAGGCAGGATTTCTATAAGACAGAATAATAAAAATTTAGACTTTTTCTTCTTCCACTTCTCAGCGTTATACATACGATTAATGTTCATGAGACATCCCAACAGAAAACGAAAAAAATCACTTTTTGCTTTGTATTAATATTAAATGTCTGAGTATAATGGCAACATGGCTAATGGCAACATGACTAACGGCAACATGGCTAATGGCAACATGGCTAATGTCCGTCAATTTTATTTTTATGAAATTAAATTAAAAACACCTTTTAATTTTGCCAAAATTTCGTGCTGTCATGAAAGCAAACCACAATCTTTGCCTGCGTTTTTGCTAACTAGATTTTATATATTTTTTAACTTAAATTTTTAATAAATAACTTAGATATTTTCTTTATAGTACGTATAAACTTATGATTTGTTCTAGTGTTTATAAAACCTGTGGTTGTACAGCACAACTGAGTATTTTTATATATTTGATGTGCTATATAAATTTTTATATATATTAATATTGGACTGAATTCGACCCAGGGGGTTGAACTCCAAGATGGCATGGCGGTCTTGATATTGGACTGAATTCGACCCAGGGGGTTGAACTCCAAGATGGCATGGCGGTCTTGATATTGGACTGAATTCGACTCAGGGGGTCGAACTCCAAGATGGCGTGGTGGTCTTGATATTGAACTGAATTCGACTCAGGGGGTCGAACTCCAAGATGGCGTGGTGGTCTTGATATTGAACTGAATTCGACTCAGGGGGATGAACTCCAAGATGGCGTGGTGGTCTTGATATTGGACTGAATTCGACCCAGGGGGTTGAACTCCAAGATGGCATGGCGGTCTTGATATTGAACTGAATTCGACTCAGGGGGTCGAACTCCAAGATGGCATGGCGGTCTTGATATTGAACTGAATTCGACTCAGGGGGTCGAACTCCAAGATGGCATGGCGGTCTTGATATTGCGCATCATGAAGATCCATTTTACTATCGTTGTGTAACTGATTACTTAACTACAAATGTCAATTCTAATTACAAATGTTATGCTAATTAACTAAATCAATGTTTGTAAACTAGTACCTTATACCTGTTATAACATGTCATTTAATTCTCATAAAACAAAGTATACAAAAACAACGCTGTACGGAGTTTAATAGGGAACAAAATACACGTGCACAAAAAATAACTAACTAACTCAGTAACAGCACTACGCCCGAGGAGCACCTGTGTCAGAAATCAAGGTTGTAGTGACCTCTAAACGCTTTTATACTGGCATTCCAGGTCAGCTGGCTTCTCACACCACGTGTAGGCCCAAACAAGACGTCTGGACCTACAAGAAAAGGGGTGAGTCGCTGCTGACGTGGAAGCCTGACCCTACACCTGACCCGACACAGGTGCCTCCGTAACAATATTAATAATAATATATACTCACTAGTTAATATTTTGTTGCGTAAATACGGTCTGATCCACACGTACGCGACAACACCAATTATTACTCCTGTACCTACAGACAGAATTACAGCACCCCACCATGGAATCTTGTCAAACCCAAGCACTGAAAGAAACAAATTCGTTTGAATAAAATAAGTAAAAGTCGAAATATTATGAGAGAAGCTCACGTCTCTACAATATTACATTTATGTCAAAGTGATTCTTTGTGTTCTACAGTATTAAAGGAGAACAACCGCTTTGAAAGTACATTCAAAAATGATGAAATTTAGCGAAAGTTTGAGCTCTCAGTTCTCTCAATCTCAACAAAATCTTTTGTCAATTAACTAGTAATTGTCTTTTCCAGTACTAGGCCCGCTTTTCTTGACCACTGTCCGCTTTTATCTTCTGTCCACATGTGCAGGTTGGGCCATTTGAAGACGTATTGAAAGTTGGCAGATTGACAAAAATTCATTATTCATCGGATCTTAAAACTTAACTCTCTTACGAAACTGGAATGAAACTTTTCACGACGAATTATGACGCAATTTAAAGGCTTATCGCTGTTATAAATGACATTAAATTGTTTTCTGAAAGTTATTTTGCATTCTGAACAGTGGCGGCTGGTGTGTAGGTTCTGTGGTACTGCAGCAGACCCTGTTTTCACTCATTATCCGTAATATTCAATATAATAAGTCTTTTTCCCATAGCTCTTTTTTATGCTTGTGCAGTCCAGAGCACGTGAGGGTAGTATAATTTGCTTCACAGCCCAAGCAACGTGGTGTTTGGCGGGCACGCGCACATGTCCGAGATAAGACGCTGTCCCGGTACGCTAGCATCTGCTGCTAGGTAGAAAAGTACTGTTTCCGAACACTGTAGCAATTGGCACATGCTTTACTGTCATATTCTTTGAAATGATAAAGTGTAAACTTAGCGCGTGCGCTTAAAACATAAAGCTTTTAATGATGGACGCCTCGCATCCCCAAGAAATAAGTTCTGTGACTGTAAGTCAACTACAACAGCTTAATTTTTCACAGTTGTCTCTCCATGAGAAAGTTGCAGTTAGGAAAAGAAACCGTTCAACACCTGATCTTCAAATATAATTACTACGTTTTGACTAACAATGACTAAAAATTTTCTGAAGCAGCACCCCCTAATTTCAGCTGCAAGCCACGATTGATTCTAAGAAGAAATGGGGCAAAATAAACTGCATAAATGGAATTTTATGCAGTGTGATTTTTCACGATACTCAAACGGTACAGCAAAATTAAACTTTAAATATTAAAAATTAAATATCATTTCTGTAGTAAAAATTGTTTGAGCAGCGTAACAGCAGCAATACTGTTTCTGTTTGTGATTAGATGCAGATGGTTCTAGTAGTTAATAAATAAATTTCACAGTGCAAACTAAATGGTTAGAATATGAGAGGGAGGGGGGTGAGTGAGAGAGAGAAAGAAAAAGAGTGGGAGAGAGAGATGTAAGAGAAAGAGGGAGAGAAAGGGCACAGAAATGGAGAAAGAGAAAGAGGGCAATGGAGAGAAAGCAAGAAGAGGGAGAAAAAGATAGAAAAATAGAGGAGGGAGAGAAGTTTAGAAATTTAAATTTTAAAATTAAACTTCCTACAGCAAGATTATAATTAATTAGATTAACAATAATAAATGTTCGCACTGTCGGTTCCTTCGTAGAAGATGGCAAAGAGGTTAAGTGCTAAGACAGAAGCATAGCATATTGGCATAGCGATCAGCCCTCTCTCAAGAGTATTCGTCTGGAAGAGAAAAAAAACACATAAAAATGAAACGAAAACTAAGTAATCAACAATTTTCGAACCAATGTCTCAAAGTACACATATTAGACATAGAAAGCAATGTAGAACTGGTATCCGACTGATTTATGGAGTATGTGAGGGGAGTACAATATGCATCACAGCCGAAGCAGCGTGGTGTATGGTTGTTGTGCACATGCGTACATGCCTGAGATAACACGCTGTATGCTAGCGTCTGCTGCTAAGCAGAAAAGTACTGTCTCGAACACAGTAACAGTTGCTACGTGTACTGTCATATTCTTGGATGTAATAAAATGTAAACTCAGTGTGCGCTTAGAACGTAAATTATTTAATAATGGACGCCTTGCATCCCCAAGAAATAAGTTTTGTGATTGTAAGTGAACTACAACAGCTTAAAGGAAGACCGGACGATTGTTTAAACTCAATCTTATTTTAATTTACTGTCCTTATTTTAATTTATTTATTTTGTGAAAATTCAGGAAAGTTTTGTTTTAGTATTTTGCAAGAAGATTTTTGTGTTTTGTCCCATATTTTAGCTAATCCTACAAATAATATCATAGTGTTTCTTCCATTGCACTGAATACCTATCTTCGGCGCAAGCTCCAAGCTCTTAAGTAAAACACAGAGGTATTTAAATAAATAATCAGCTAGCAAATCGGAAATCATTTTAGAAATAAACTACTTGCAATAAGTAGAGAAAAATAAAAGCATATTACATTAACGCTTCTCTACTTCCTTTCAGTGGCGTATCAACACTTTGCGACGCCCTAGGGTTCTCGTCTGATCAGCGAAGTTAAGCAATGTAGAGCCTAGTTAGTACTTGGATGGGTGACCGCCAAAGAATACCAGGTGCTGTAGGCTTGCGGGATGCCCACACTGTATATCGACACTAGGCGGAGGAGCTGCACAAGCAGTCAACGGCTAGAGGGCGGAGGAGGTCAAGTGACCCAACGGCCATGTGTAGAGGAGTAAACCTTTCAAATCAGAAGTGGAGCCCCGAGCCCCATGGTCACTGCAGCCAACCTGGAGCCAAACGTATTGCCCCACTTTCCTTTGGACTACACGAGGGAGGAAGAGAGGGGGTTCCTGTTGTCTGGGCAACTCAGGATCTCCATACACCTTGCCCAGGCGTGCGCCCTGGAGACGTTCAAGGATCGCACTGCTCAGCCACAGTCGACGCTGTAGCTCCTTCAATGTGATCAATAACTGACTCGCTTGGCGCACACTCCATTGGCTTCTGAGACAGAAGGATGCCGACAATACGATAATCCTGTTCCGCCCATCACTATTGTGAATTTATGGTTCTTTATTTAATTAAGCAGATCAAACAATTACTTGTGGTGTGTTAGAAACACTATTAACCTAGGTTCTACGTGTTCATTATTAATTACATATATTTGCATAACGCTTATATTTAGGCTGCGAAACTGCTTGTGTTGCGTAATATCTTGTACCTGTTCGTTTTGTGGCACTTATGTAAGATCTGCACTCGGTAACTGCCTGTGGTGTGTTATAAAATGCGCCCTTTAAGTAAATGTGAAAGTGTCCACATTTTCCGAGGAGAATAAGAATTTTTTCTAAAATGTGACACACTTCAAACTTTGGCGCCCTAGGCTATAGCCTAGTTACCCTATTGGTTAATACGCCCCTGTTTCCATTACGTTTGCAAACCAGCTGTGCAATAAGATCATGTGTATCACCAGGGCCTATTTCAGCCTAGGCGAGGCCTGGGGAAGTGGGGCGTGTGAGGCCCCATGGGGGGGACGAAGCGCGTGGGGGGTGCGCTACCATGGTTGGCGGCCAGAACATTTTTGAACTGCTAGAACGCCGGAGAAGCATTTTCGAAGAGAAAATATGGAGTTATACTGCTGTTAAAGGAAAGACAATTGAAAGAAAAACTGCTTTATTCTCAAGACCAGTCCTTAATACTTGTCAATACTGGCAAACGGCGCGCGTGCGGCAAGAGAAAGAGAGGGAGAGAGGAGGCAGTATGTTCGCATAAAGCAAAAAAAATGTTACCTTGGTGCGAGGCCCCCCTGGAGGGTGAGGCCCCTGGGAAGTATCCCCACTTTCCCCCCTTGAAATAGGCCCTGTGTATCACTGACTGATAAATCTGAGTGTAAAAAATAAATTAAAATTCATACGGGGATGTACTACAAAAAGTCAGCAAGAAAAAAACCGCATGTACATACGTTGTCGAGGATAGTTTTCCGTATCATCCAAAACAGGATGAAAGAGCAAATCCCGGAAAGTACAGGTGATATGAACCAGGATATGACTGAAAAAAAATCAGAATTCTTTATATCATTATTCTGTTACAGTAATGAAAGTGACCAGATAAAATTTAAACGCAGTGGGGCGACACTTGATGAAGCTTCCAAGATGTCGTCTAAATCCTCCACTGACAGTGCTGAATACAATTTTTACGAAAGGTTTGAAAAATGTAGTTAATATATATATATGCTATATTATATATATATATTTATATAATATATAATATGATATTATATATTATATATTAAATTAAATTATATTATATTATATTATATTATATTATATTGTATTGTATTGTATTGTATTGTATTGTATTGTATTGTATTGTATTGTATTGTATTGTATTGTATTGTATTGTATTGTATTGTATTGTATTGTATTGTATTGTATTGTATTGTATTGTATTGTATTATATTATATTATATTATATTATATTATATTATATTATATTATATTATATTATATTATATTATATTATATTATATTATATTATATTATATTATATTATATTATATTATATTATATTATATTATATTATATTATATTATATTATATTATATTATATTATATTATATTATATTATATTATATTATATTATATTATATTATATCATATCATATTATATTATATTATATATATATATAATAATCTTTATTTGCCATAAAAAATCGATATTCACAACTATAAAAGCATAAAAGAACATCGCAGCATGAGAATAAAATTCACACAACTGTTAAAGGCAAATGCGTCCAGTGCAAACTAAAAACTACTGTGCCAAAAATTTAAAACAAAATATACATTATAATGTTACACGCAAATTATAATAGACTACATACAATAAATACATATAATTTAAAATGGACGCGGGTAAATAAAATTTGCGGATGAATATATACTATCGTTTACGTATGTAGGGTTTTCAAAACGATTTAATGTATGTATTTTTAATTTTGATTTGAATATTTTTCTGCAATAAGTAGTTTTTGTTGCAGAGTTGTCGTTTTTTGCTAAATTTTGTTTTTTGTCTCATTGTTTCAGGCAATTTGGAGTTTTGGAGTTCGATTTGCAGTAAAACGAGTTTTTACTTTTGTTTGAAAGATAACACTAACAAACAAGTAAACAAACAAAACAAACAAACTGAGATAAACTACGAATCACTGATTTTTTTTTAAAAAAAAGGGTTATAATTTCGTCATAGCTCTCACCTATCTTGACCAACACTTCCCACACAACTCCCTCTGTTCCCCTGGCGACGAGAGAGAAACCTAGGGTTGCTCCAACAATACTGTGGGTAACTGATACGGGAAGACTGAATGCTGTTGCCATAAATACCCATGATGCACTTCCTGAAAAAAAGTTTTTTTACTCCTTCAGAACGGTACCATTCAAAATAGGTCTTATAAACCCATACTTTTCTGTTACTGTATGAGCGCAGACATAACTAAATGATTACAAATTATATACTGTTCTTTTCAGGAGAATATCTGTAACCCATTCATGCTAATTGCTTAACATTTATAAGTGATTTAATTGGATGAAATTAAGAAAAACACACCCTCTTCAGGAACTTCAACTTATTGAGTAGCTTAGTCTGGTGTACACTTGCGAGAACGTACACACTAATTTATTGATCGCCTGCTTGCTACAGACCAAACTGTGCAGTGTTCTGTTTCCTGCTATTCCAGGAAAAACCAACTGAGCAGACAAGGACAAATTAAGGTTGTTTCATCTTTTAACAGGAATTTCTCCTTAATAATAGAGGCAGACTTGAGGTCAAAGTGCATCAGAGTGTTGCGCGTGGATAGTTGAAATTTTCTGCATTAGCTGATTTCACACAATTAACACAATACATTGTTGTGGTGCAAACACTGCAGTTACTGAAAGCTTTTCTCAACTTTTTGTCAAAAGTCCATTTTTAATTTGTCGAACGTAAACAAAGGCATTTCATATGTAACTTTGCATGAAAATCCATTTTGTGAGGAGTAGAAACCTACAAAATTTATCAAATACAACGTAATCGCAGCTTAGTGAGAGCAGTTTTGTTAAATCCATTCAAAGTACAGCACTCGCTTACGGTCCTGAAAGATTTAGCATGGCGTTGTTAATAACTTTATTATACTTTAATGCTTATTTTATTTTGTTTATTAGTGCTAATCTTATTTTGTCGTACAGAGAAACTGTAAGTAACTAAGATGCTGCTACTTATGATGTACCAGTATAGAGAAACTGTAAGTAACTAAGATGCTGCTACTTATGATGTACCAGTACAGAGAAACTGTAAGTAACTAAGATGCTGCTACTTATGATGTACCAGTATAGAGAAACTGTAAGTAACTAAGATGCTGCTACTTATGATGTACCAGTATAGAGAAACGGTAAGTAACTAAGATGCTGCTACTTATGATGTACCAGTATAGAGAAACTGTAAGTAACTAAGACACTGCTACTTATGATGTACCAGTATAGAGAAATTATAAGTAACTAAGATGCTACTACTTATGATGTACCAGTATAGAGGAACTGTAAGTAACTAATACGCTGCTACTTATGATGTACCAGTATAGAGGAACTGTAAGTAACTAATACGCTGCTACTTATGATGTACCAGTACAGAGAAACTGTAAGTAACTAAGACGCTGCTACTTATGATGTACCAGTACAGAGAAACTGTAAGTAACTAAGACGCTGCTACTTATGATGTACCAGTATAGAGGAACTGTAACTAAGACGCTGCTACTTATGATGTACCAGTACAGAGAAACTGTAAGTAACTAAGACGCTGCTACTTATGATGTACTCGTATAGAGAAACTGTAAGTAACTAAGACACTGCTACTTATGATGTACCAGTACAGAGAAACTGTAAGTAACTAAGACGCTGCTACTTATGATGTACCAGTATAGAGGAACTGTAACTAAGACGCTGCTACTTATGATGTACCAGTACAGAGAAACTGTAAGTAACTAAGACCCTGCTACTTATGATGTACCAGTATAGAGAAACTGTAAGTAACTAAGACGCTGCTACTTATGATGTACCAGTACAGAGAAACTGTAAGTAACTAAGACGCTGCTACTTATGATGTACCAGTATAGAGAAACTGTAACTAAGACGCTGCTACTTATGATGTACCAGTATAGAGAAACTGTAAGTAACTAAGACGCTGCTACTTATGATGTACCAGTATAGAGAAACTGTAAGTAACTAAGACGCTGCTACTTATGATGTACCAGTACAGAGAAACTGTAAGTAACTAAGACGCTGCTACTTATGATGTACCAGTACAGAGAAACTGTAAGTAACTAAGACGCTGCTACTTATGATGTACCAGTATAGAGAAACTGTAAGTAACTAAGACCCTGCTTCTTGTGATGTACCAGTATAGAGAAACTGTAAGTAACTAAGACGCTGCTACTTATGATGTACCAGTACAGAGAAACTGTAAGTAACTAAGACGCTGCTACTTATGATGTACCAGTATAGAGGAACTGTAACTAAGACGCTGCTACTTATGATGTACCAGTACAGAGAAACTGTAAGTAACTAAGACGTTGCTTCTTATGATGTACCAGTACAGAGAAACTGTAAGTAACTAAGACCCTGCTACTTATGATGTACCAGTATAGAGAAACTGTAAGTAACTAGGACGCTGCTACTTATGATGTACCAGTATAGAGAAACTGTAAGTACCGTATTTTCCCATGTATAAGAGACCCTTTTTTGCTCAGAATTTTCACTTTAAAAATAGGGGGTCTCTTATACATGGGAGTAAGTCTTTTCAATAAGGTGCATAAATTGTGACACTAATGATTTTAAAGAAATAAGTGCTCTACAACTGTTTTATTTCGAATAATTATAGTTTCCTTTCAAT
The DNA here is from genome assembly GCA_030141605.1 of Tubiluchus corallicola. Lineage (NCBI taxonomy): Eukaryota > Metazoa > Priapulida > Priapulimorpha > Priapulimorphida > Tubiluchidae > Tubiluchus > Tubiluchus corallicola. Next base: position 913 of record JAQGDQ010001841.1, on the reverse strand, counting down.
AAATCTTCTCCATGGCTAAATTCTAATGATAAAATTAATGTACCGGGTAAGTTATTATTTTTTTAAATGTCTCTTTGGTATTGGAGAGAAATCGATTGTTCTGCAGCCAATCAACGCATCTGCATAAGCTCTCTGCATGCCCGTCGACGTCATTGATACGTCGGCAGAGGTCAACGAGATGAGTCAGCCTAAGCAAGGCGTGTCGCTTTCGACTATGAAGCGGTTGTAAGCAATACAAGCATCGTGACACAGGCATTATCTCCTCGTTTTCTGTTTTCCTGTTACAGGTTTGATATTTTTGATGAGAGTGATGAGGAATTTAATGATTTCTATGATGAATAAAGTTATTCATTACCAAAAAACTTTTTTCCAGAATTTTTGCCTAAAAATTGAAGGTGTCTCTTATACACAAGGGTCTCTTATACATGGGAAAATACGGTAAGTAAGACGCTGCTACTTATGATGTACCAGTATAGAGAAACTGTAAGTAACTAAGACACTGCTACTTATGATGTACCAGTATAGAGAAACTGTAAGTAACTAAGACACTGCTACTTATGATGTACCAGTATAGAGAAACTGTAAGTAACTAAGACGCTGCTACTTATGATGTACCAGTATAGAGAAACTATAAGTAACTAAGACGCTGCTACTTATGATGTACCAGTATAGAGAAACTGTAAGTAACTAAGACGCTGCTACTTATGATGTGCCAGTATAGAGAAACGGTAAGTAACTAAGACGCTGCTTCTTATGGTGTACCAGTACAGAGAAACTGTAAGTAACTAGGACGCTGCTACTTATGATGTACCAGTACAGAGAAACTGTAAGTAACTAAGACGCTGCTACTTATGGTGTACCAGTATAGAGAAACTGTAAGTAACTAAGACCCTGCTTCTTATGATGTACCAGT
>JAQGDQ010001544.1:0-35362 GCA_030141605.1 Tubiluchus corallicola | reverse complement strand
ACTCTCAAATAATTTATACAAACAAATCTACTACAAATCCTACTCAAATAAATTAAATCATGTCAAAGAATCATCAAAAAAACAATAGTACACTGAAACATTGCAAAAACACAAGAATAACATGAAAAAAACTTGGGAAACAATAAACAGTATTATAAAAACTGATCCAAAAACACGACAACCCCCAAGTAAGTTAACAATAAATAATGTGGACTATACAGATACATATGATATTGCCAGTAAACTAAATGAGTTTTTTGTAAATATAGGACCTGACATGGCTGCCAAAATACCTAAACCTAACGTTAATTTTACTGACTTTTTAAAAAACCCTCACCCAAATTCTTTTTTCATTAATCCTATTACTGAAAATGAAACATGCACACTTTTAAACACACTTAATTCAAACAAATCACCAGGACCACAAAATATACCAATATCTTTTTTTAAATCTGCAAGTCAAATAATTTCACCAATACTCACATTACTGTTTAATAAATCGGTTAATGCTGGAACTTTTCCAAATATATTAAAAATAGCAAAAGTTATTCCTTTATATAAAACTGGCTCTCCACATGAACCTGGCAATTACAGACCAATATCTCTCTTATCACCAGTATCAAAAGTTTTTGAGAGGCTAATTTACAATAGATTATACCAGTTTGTTGTGAAAAGTAATATCCTAAGTAAATACCAGTTTGGTTTCAGAAAAAATTATTCAACTGCCCTTGCTGTATCCGAATTAATTGACACGATCTCTCTAGACACTGACAAAAAATTACTGAATTGCGGAATATTTTTAGACTTATCAAAAGCTTTTGATACTGTACAGCATAGTATACTAATAGCCAAATTAAACCATTATGGCATCAGAGGTCTACCTTTGCAACTAATTCAGTCATATCTAACTAACAGAAAACAATTCATATCTATTAACAATGTATCATCAGACTATAAACACATATCGTGTGGAGTGCCACAAGGCTCTAATTTAGGACCTCTTCTATTCTTAATTTATATTAGCGATCTTCCCACATGCAGCAACTTTCGAACCCGAATATTTGCCGATGACACTAATTTGTTCATGTCTGACTCCAATATAAATAATTTGCAAAAATCTGTTAATGACGAAATGAAAAAAATAGACCTGTGGATGAGGGCAAACCAGCTATCAATTAACTACAAAAAAACCAAATTTATGATAATCAACAATAAGCAAATTAACAATGCTAATAATCCAAAATTTCATATTATAATAAACAAACACAAAATTGAAGAAACAGACAACATCAAATACTTGGGCCTACTCATTGATAATAAATTAACATGGGAACCACATATAAAACACATAACATACAAATTAAGTCGAATTACTGGAATAATTTTAAAAGTAAGGCACTACGTTGACCAATATATTCTGAAACTTCTATATAATTCGTTAGTTTTCCCTTATTTACAATATTCCATCTTAACATGGGGTACGGCTTTTGCATCAATTCAAAAATTAATACAGACACAACAAAACAAAATAGTAAAACTAATAACTTTTGCTCGCAAATATGATCATGCTACACCATCGTTCGTAAAATTAGAAATTTTAAAAGTAAAAGATATTTACAATCTTGAGTTGTTCAAATTTATGTATAAATTCAATGCTGGTTTATTACCTTTTTAGTGAATATTTCACTAATGTTTCTGATATACATTCCTACTCCACAAGAGCTGCTTCTAATGAACAGTATTTTGTGGAGAGATTTTTTACCCGACATGGTTTCAATAGCTTAAAATCACGAGGAGTTAAATTATGGAACTCGTTGTCAAAAGATACCTTTGGAGGTAGCTTATTTTCTGCTTCCAAAAAATACACAAAATTCTTACTAAATGAATATACCTGTAATACATAACTTGTAAGACTAATAAGCAAGCTATCAAGTGTTTTTTTTCTCATCTCCTAAGTAATTGTTGCTCTTTCTTATACTAACTTTTTCTCTTAAATTTTCCATATTACACTTTTTTGATACTTATTTTATCTCTCCATACAGTCAAAATCCCCTGTCAATAAGGCCCCTATTTGAAAATATATGTAATAATCATAATTACTTGTATTAATTGTATTGTTTTGTTTAGATTTTGGTGTCATCTAACTTTATTATTTTTTGTTTTCACTTATACTGTTTTCATTTATACTTTGTTTTTCATTTATACTGTTTATTATTATTATTTTTTCCTATTTAATTTTGTTATCCGCAGTCTCACCTTCTACTTTTAATATACTAATTTAATTATAAGACAGGGCAGGAGACTAGATGACCCTATGGTCCTTCCCTGCCCTGCTCCACTACTATAATTAAGTAATATTTAAAAAAACTTGTCATGTCAAACAAATGGAGAAAATAAATGTTCTATGTCTATGTCTATGTCTATGTCTATGCAGGAAAAATTGCTTTGCATGAATGATAAAGTTTGCTCGCAGGAAAGGATGTTACTGTATTGAATTTCCTGCTCATTTTTGTCAGTTTTAACAGATCTTGAGTCTGTCGATATCTTAGCAATTACCTTTGTTTATTTGCAAATTTGTACAGGTAGAGTGGATATGCAGCAAGACACATAAATTTATTAACCTGCAGATGAGCTCAACTTGTTGTGCAACTAACCACATGTTCAGCATTGTTTTTCATGCAAAATAATTTTTCGTATCTTCGGAAAAACGAATCATTGATATTGTATTGTTGGAAAAAAGTATCGCACTGTATTGTCACCGTATCACCAAATTTGTATAGGTTAACGTTCCCTACAATATATCTGTATTAGTAGGTGACACCCCCTACATATAAATAAAGGCAAGCTGATGTTTTAAAAAAGTTATTGCACAACTTAGCTAGACCTCACGCCGGGACAGCTCCCACCCTCTGTGCAAAGTTGATTGGAACCGGATTAGCCATCTCTAACAAACAGTGTAAACGCTGCACAGACACACAAATGCAAATGAGAATAATTGTAAAAATTTTCAGTCTTCGCGCCAATAAATAGTAACCAAATAAGGCTAGAAATGGAAAGACTCCTTTGGGCTCTTCTTGTTGGCTATAAAAAGTGGAGACTTGTCAGGCAGTTTTAATGCATAACCCATGCAATGCAGTTCTTCTTATTTGGATCTTCTTACTTTAAAGGTCATTCCTCATGACAATGTACAGGTCATAGTCATTTTGTTTCCACCAAAGTCGGTAATTTAATATTTATTTAGAGGCCATGATGCTATAGGCAGTAAGGGGAAGAGCAGAAATCTTTAAATTACTTCGACGAGGACTATAGATTGCACGCAGCCTGACTATAGATCGCAAGTTTTCCAGTTTTACTGAAACAAAAATCGCAAAAATTATTATTATCAGCCGATTTTCGAACTGTGAATTGCAAAAATAATAATGACCTAACTGGCACAATCTTTGTTATAATAGATATTCATTAGTATATATAATAGATAGACTTTTTGCGTTGAAGATATTGATATTAGGCCTACTTCCATCATATATATTTATGTATGATAGTACTATATTCATATCCCGGGCACAGAAAAATCTTAAAGGAAGACCGGACGATTGTTTAGACTCAATCTCAATTTTAATTTACTGTCCAAAATATACATTTTCTTGCCTATAAAAGTTAACAATCGTTCCTTATATTTGAATTATTATCTTAGAAAGTTAATTAACGGCAACCGAACACAGCTATTGCTTATGTCAGAAACTAACTACAGTTTGTGCAATGACTGGCGTCTTCCCTTGCGCATCAAGTACATTTGCATAAGTGTTACAGTACTGCTTAAACGCATGATGTAACGAAAAATGTTCATTACATCATATGACTTCAGAAACTAACACAGCAGTTCATGATCATGGTTATCACGGTACCGTCTTCCATTCGTCGGCCACGCGAATGTGACAAAAAGACGCCATTGCCAATCTTAATAGATTCACTGAGCTGCACGTAGCTATGAAAGTTTAACAAAATTTGATTTCCGGGGCAATTATTATTTAATCTAAGCCTTAATTTAAACAAAGCTATTGTAGTTTTCAATATTTTAGAGAATTTTTTATTCTGAACTTGTGTTTACACAATCATCCGGTTTTCCTTTAATTCCAATGATAGCTACCTGTACCATGTCAACAAAATTGATTAATGATAGTTGTGTTTTATATTAATGATAGTAATATTATAATAGTGTAGTTGTTAACATCGATAAAATAAAATAGTATTTCTAATTTAATACGTTTTATTGCATGTTAAACTGAACACTGACGACAGCGTTGATGCATTAGGTAAACCATGGTGATCAACATCGTATGCCGTCTAATTTACTAACTTCACGAAAACGGAAGTTGCTAATTAAACTTAATTTCAAACGCAAGCCACACAAAACCATTTTTTGGCATTAAGCACCCAACAACCAGGCAGCTCTTCGACTCGCTGAAATTATGTAATGCGAAGTCAATAGCATGTTAGCCGTAACAAATAGTATTTGGACAAATTATATTTTCCCTAGATATAAAAGCTGCTATCATGCGAAATAATATAACAAATCTGAGTGCTGAATAAAAATGGTGTAATCTGTTTTGTGGACATGATGCAACAGTCACTGTAGTTCTACATTGTTTCACTCTTTGTAAGTTGCAAGTTCGCTATTTCTAAAAACTGATTGTGAACTGATGATATGATGAACTGGTGATATGATGAACTGATGATATGATGAACTGATGATATGATGAACTGATGATATGATGAACTGATGATATGATGAACTGGTGATATGATGAACTGGTGATATGATGAACTGATGATATGATGAACTGATGATATGATGAACTGATGATATGATGAACTGATGATATGATGAACTGATGATATGATGAACTGGTGATATGATGAACTGATGATATGATGAACTGATGATATGATGAACTGATGATATGATGAACTGGTGATATGATGAACTGATGATATGATGAACTGGTGATATTATGAACTGATGATATGATGAACTGGTGATATGATGAACTGACGATATGATGAACTGACGATATGATGAACTGACGATATGATGAACTGGTGATATGATGAACTGACGATATGATGAACTGACGATATGATGAACTGACGATATGATGAACTGGTGATATGATGAACTGATGATATGATGAACTGGTGATATGATGAACTGATGATATGATGAACTGATGATATGATGAACTGGTGATATGTTGAACTGATGATATGTTGAACTGATGATATGATGAACTGATGATATGATGAACTGATGATATGATGAACTGGTGATATGATGAACTGATGATATGATGAACTGATGATATGATGAACTGATGATATGATGAACTGATGATATGATGAACTGGTGATATGATGAACTGATGATATAATGAACTGATGATATGATGAACTGATGATTGATGATATGATGAACTGGTGATATGATGAACTGATGATATTATGCCCAAATCGCCCTACGACCGTTCTCTTTGAAACGGATAAACAGTGTAAGTATTTTAGCTGTAAATGAAAGGAGACTTTAAGGTCGTTGATGAAGGCATGCTACCTCTTTTTCTAATTGTAGTTCTTCACCTGTCAGGAAGTACCGGAATGTAATAAGTAGTTATTTGATTTTATGTACAAGCATTTTGCATTGTGAAATTTATTGAGCACTTTTTAGCTGTATTGTGAATGTTTGGGTGCATATATTGTTGTTGTTGTTGGCATCCTTCTGTCTCGGAAGACAATGGAGTGTGCGCCAAAAGAGTCAGTTATTGATCACATTGATGGAGCTGCAGCGTCGACTGTGGAGCGAAAGCGGAGCAATACGTTTGGCACCAGGTTGGCTGCAGGAGCTGCCGGAGTCAGTGAGCATGCTGCACTGGTCCGCCTTCGGGGCTCCACTCATGATTTGGAAGGTTTACTCTTCTACACATGGCCGTTGTGTCACTTGACCTCTTCCGCCCTCTAGCCATTGGCTGCTTGTGCAGATCCTCCGCCTAGTGTCGAGATACAGTGTGGGCATGCCGCAAGCCTACAGCAGTCACCCATCCAAGTACTAACCAGGGTCTAGGTTGCTTAACTTCGGCGATCAGACGAAAACTGGTGTTTTCAACGTGATATGGTCGTAGTGGGTGCAAATATAAGCTTCTAAATTGTACAAGTCATATGCGTGTGTGCGTGCGTGTTTGTGTGCACGTGCGTACAAATTTGCACAAGCGATTCATAATTGGTCGTTTTTAATATTTCTAGTACAGATGTAGTGCAATAATCAAGTAGGTCATCTCATGGTAAACTTTTATTCAGTAATTGTAATACTTTCAGTTGTCAGTTCAACTTTTCGTTGTTTTCTTCTGTCTACCATGCTGACTCTAACAGGGAAACCTAAAATCACTGCAATGCTATAATTATGGAAAGTGTTAGCGTGTTTAACCCTTATAAAACATTTGACAATCGACTTGTACACTACAGTATGCAACAGTTATATACATGTTACACTTTCTTACACATATCTCAATTTTCTTTGATTAACACACATACAGCGAGCAGATACATCCACCCACTATTATTCTACTTACACTAATATCACACGGAACATTTCACTATTTCTCAATAATGAGAAGCAGTCTAAAAACCTGCTATGCTTTCCTAGCTAAAGGCATGGTCGTAAATTGCATTTGTTGTGAAATAATTTTGATTTTCCAAGTTTTTGTGATGGTTAATGTTTCCACATTTTACTATTATAAAGGTACATTGTAATAATAATAATAATAATAATAATAATAATAATAATAATAATACTAATAATAATAACAATAATAATAATAATAACAATAATAATAACAATCTTTTTTATTTATCTTTTAACACACGCACAGTTATAATACAATTAATTTGGCAACAAAAATGTGAAGAAAGGGCAGCGAAAGACCAATTGGTCATCTAGTCAGCTGCCCTTTGGTTAGTCATGAACATTTTTTATAGGCGCTATGCTGCAGTGTATTAGTTTTAGTACTGCTTATAATAAAAACTAAATTGTTACGAATGACATTAAATTGATATGCTTATAACGTGTTAGTACAATTCATACACAGTAATAATAAGTGCATAATAATAATAATAATAAAAAAAAATCAAACTGAAGATAACTGAAATAAAACTGAACTGAAATAAAAATTGTATATCGTTTCATGTACTAAGAAGTCGTGGTTGCTATGCTATAGTGTTCTGTGTTTTTATCCGAGCCTGGCAACAGAAAAAGCCCAAAGCAAATTGACTTTTTAACAATCATTATTATTGTTTTTTATTTATTCTTTTATTTCAGCTTGTAGACATATGCAGTCTGAAGCCATAAAATAAATACAGATAGAAAAGAAGAAGTAAAATTAGTTGCCATAGCAACAATTGGTGACCGGTAATAAAGTCACAGGACTTTAGTCACAATTAACTTTAGCTAGAGTTAAAGTTAAGGGTTAGAGTTAGAGGTTAGGTTAGGGTAGGGGTAGGGTTATGTTTAGGGGTAGGGTTATGTTTAGGGGTAGGGTTATGTTTAGCGGTAGGGTTATGTTTAAGGGTAGGGTTATGTTTAGGGGTAGGGTTATGTTTAGGGGTAGGGTTATGTTTAAGGGTAGGGTTATGTTTAGGGGTAGGGTTATGTTTAGGGGTGGGGTTATGTTTACGGGTGGGGTTATGTTTAGGGGTAGGGTAATGTTTAGGGGTAGGTTATGTTTAGGGGTGGGGTTATGTTTAGGGGTAGGGTTATTTCCTTTTTCCTGTGACTTTCTATCTGTTACTTTTTTTACCTGTGACTTTATTTTACCTGGATTTTAACTGACACTTTTTACAAGAATTAAGAAAAATTATAAAGAAGATTAATTAGAATGGAAAACTAATTGCATAAATGATACATACATTAAAGTTTGATTCAAGAGTGACTAAATATCAGCGTGGAACAACATGGGATAGAATATTGTCAAGAACGTGCTAAAAATTCGACATCTAAGATTGTAAGCACTTTTAAACATAAAAACTTTAAAATGGTTTACATTAGCCTCTGCACAGATAGGTAGGATAGGACTGCTAGAACTACTTTTAATTTTTTGTTTTTTTGTCCTATTTTACTTGAAGAAGAACTACAGTGGTCGCTTTGTTTTTCTTTCTTTTTTCCCTGTTTTTTAAATTACGAGATTTTTTATTCGTTTTTTAAAAAACAAAGTACTAAGACTTTAACTTATGTGGTACCTTAATGTAATATAACAATTTGTACTACTTTATACCTTATTGGCAAATTGAATTGAGCGAGATGGAAGCAGGGCTTATTTCAGCCTAAGCGAGGCCCGCGGAAGTGGGGCGTGTGAGACCCCTCGGGGGGGGGGGGTGTTGTGTTGGCGCCCAGAAAATGTTTGAACTGCTAGAACGATGGAGAGGCATTTTCGAAGAGAAAATATGGAGTTATACAGTTGTTAAAGGAAAGAACCATTGAAAGAAAAACTGCTTTATGCTCAAGACCAGTCCTTAATACTTGTCAATACTGGCAAATCAAAAACAACAAAAAAATGTTACCCTGGAGGGTGAGGCCCCAGGGAAGTATCCCCACTGGATGAAAGCTGCAATTGACGTTATCGATTGCGAAGTTATCTAAGACAAATTAGTGTTATTTCTGAAATATATTTAAGGGTTCTTAATTTTTGTAAATTTAAATTAATTCACAGAATAAATTTGGTTTCAGAAATCCATGGCAGAGTATGGAAAGACCTTTCCTCTCATTAGTCAGACATCCGAGAAGAGTTCCAGCAGTTCTCCCCAGTCTTTTCTCCAATGTTACACCTGTAATCAACTTCGCTTTACCTGGTCAAATAGGTGAAATTATCCACGAGGTTCTTATTGCAGTAGCACCTGTTATAGTTGCATATATAATAAATAATAATAATAATAATAATAATAATAATAATAATAATAATAATAATAATAATAATAATAATAATAATAATAATAATAATAATAATAATAATAATAATAATAATAATAATAATAATAATAATAATAATAATAATAACCATAATAACAATAATAATAATAATAATAATAATAATAATAATAATAATAATAATAATAATACACACAGGGCTTGTGCTAAATGCAAATGTGCAGTGTAAATTAAAGACCAATAAAATCTTCAATAGCTGTGCTCCGCTTACAACTTTGAACTAATATGCTGATTTTCTTCTCACGATGACCTAATAAAAAAAAGGAAATTAATTTTCTGTAAACAACAAACAAACAAACATAAAACACGAGCTTCAGTTTATAAAGTAACATGGAACATTCTACTGTTGAGAGCTCTTGGAAACTTTGTACAGCAACTGTATTTGCACATGTGAACATTATCATCAAACATTATTAATTTTATATCATCGCTTTCTCAATTACAACAATGGCATTATCTTCCCAGTGGTGTAAGTATTTCCATCATTTGAAATGTTCTTGTCTAATATCAATGCTTGCATGCGTGTTAAGTAACTAGTAACAGTTACAATTCCTTCTCCATCAGAAAAGTAACTAGTTACAGTTACAATTCCTTCTCCATCAGAAAAGTAACTAGTTACAGTTAAAATTCCTTCTCCATCAGAAAAGTATTAGTTACAGTTACAATTCCTTCTCCATCAGAAAAGTATTAGTTACAGTTACAATTTCTTCTCCATCAGAAAAATAACTAGTTACAGTTGCAATTAATTCTCCATCAGAAAAGTATTAGTTACAGTTACAATTCCGTCTCCATCAGAAAAGTACCTGGTTATAGTTACAATTAACTCTCCAGCAGAAAAGTAACTAGTTATAGTTACAATTCCTTCTCCATCAGAAAAGTACCTGGTTATAGTTACAATTAACTCTCCATCAGAAAAGTAACTAGTTACAGTTACAATTAACTCTCCATCAGAAAAGTAACTAGTTACAGTTAGAATTAATTCTCCATCAGAAAAGTAACTAGTTACAGTTACAATTAACTCTCCATCAGAAAAGTAACTAGTTACAGTTAGAATTAATTCTCCATCAGAAAAGTAACTAGTTACAGTTACAATTAATTCTCCATCAGAAAAGTAACTAGTTACAGTTACAATTAATTCTCCATCAGAAAAGTAACTAGTTACAGTTACAATTCCGTCTCCATCAGAAAAGTACCTGGTTATAGTTACAATTAACTCTCCATCAGAAAACTAACTAGTTACAGTTACAATTTCTTCTCCATCAGAAAAGTAACTAGTTACAGTTACAATTAATTCTCCATCAGAAAAGTAACTAGTTACAGTTACAATTAATTCTCCATCAGAAAACTAACTAGTTACAGTTACAATTCCGTCTCCATCAGAAAAGTACCTGGTTATAGTTACAATTAATTCTCCATCAGAAAAGTAACTAGTTACAGTTAGAATTAATTCTCCATCAGAAAACTAACTAGTTACAGTTACAATTCCGTCTCAATCAGAAAAGTACCTGGTTATAGTTACAATTAATTCTCCACAAGAAAAGTATTAGTTACAGTTACAATTCCTTCTCCATCAGATAACTAATTAATTACAGTTACAATTCCTTTAAAGAAATAACTGTTACACGAGGTAATCTTGTCTGGTATGGGCATAGATATGAATCAAATGTACAATACTCCAAGAAGAGTACAATGGACAGAGTAAAATATTTATATGATATGCAGTTAAACTTTTGGTTTAATTCTAGACAGAAGTAATGGCAAAAGTAACTGTTATTTCCCTTACATATTACAACAGAAAATAGATAGTTACAGTTAAGAGTTACTTCTTGAAAGTTGTAACTCGTTACAGTTACAGTTCCACAATTTTGAACAACGTTTTGGAACTAGATGCATTTGTAATGCATTAATTCCACAACTAGGATTAGCACACACCTAATCACATAATCACATAAAATAATCACATATCAATGTATGAATCAATCCACAACAATCCACTAGTACCAGTATTAATGGATCACTGCATCACCCATCCTTCATGTTCATTCAGCTAACATGCTGTCAAAACGTTGCACATTTATACAATGGATAGTTGTAAGATATGGATACTACAGTAAACACACAAAAGAACACCATTAAGATACCTACCCAAACCGGAGTTTATGAAAACTCGTATGAGATAGATGTTCCTGTGAAGATGGATAAAAATATAAGAACGCAAATTTGTACATACCACTTGCTGGAACTAGAGGTGTGTAGACTAGAATATCGTATGGTTTGCTCACCAACCCGTCTCTATAGACCTTTATTGAACTATACTGTATCATGTTAATGTATTACTCGAAACAGACAAATAAATAGAAATTGAATTAAAACGTAAATCAGATCGCATAGCATCAGCATTTTTATAGATGAAAACGAAACAGTTCTTGTTTAGTTTTGCAGTTTAAACACAAATAACATGAAACTAAATTGTTCTAAATCTTGACCATAAGACACAATGGTCAAACTGGACGTCATTTTGGCAATGTTAATACTCTATTTTCTAAAATTATGGTAATAACTCATAAGCAAAGTTCTAAACGAGCATACTTGTAATTCTTATCTAGGATATTTCAGAGGTGAAAGTAAAACTGAATGCTTCAAATTCATTTCTGAAAATAGTTGTACTGTGTTGATAGTTGTATTATCAACGTGATTAGATTATTCAATCGTTTTAAACTCTATTGTCAACCAGTGAAAAGTATCATTTTTTACATACCACATATTGGAACAGGATGAGACCATGTACTATTTGCTTGACATTCTGTCTCCGCAGATCCCTCTAGCACTGCCACTTTTTTATCACACGAAAAGAACATTTTGTCGTGGTAGAGAAAGAGAGGATAATCAATTATTCGACCGCGAATGTCACGCATCGTCCCGTGGGGTGGCGCCTCTATCGCAGGACAAGCTACTCCTAAAATAAAAATCTGTAATTACATATTGTAATAAGCTCCTTTCTAAAGTTTTTTTGCTTCTTTCTACAAGAAGCTGTTGTACAGCAGTAAAGAAACAATGTTTTTTCAATCCAAAAAATTATACCATGGCAGCCGAGATACTCTGGGTCATTTGTCCACTCCCCACTTTCCTGACAAACTGTCGTTATCTGTGTAATTCCTACATCAAATTCATATCCAGGTTCACAGGAAAGGACAAGATTTGTGTTGTAGACCTTGTCATTTGTGCTTTTTATACGATGATCCCCATCAAGTGCTTTTGGGCATACGACAAGCACTGCAAGCAATATGCAAAATCTTTTAAATGATGTGTGGCTATTTTTCCTTGTCATTTCAAGTTAGTACAAAGGCAAAATACAAGTCTGTACAGATTTGTGTTAGTAATGTGAACTACCAAGCAGTAGCATTATGAGAATTATAGAGACGTGAAATTTACAAACCATTGCAGCCATCATTAAGAGCAGGCTCCCATCTACGAGGATTATCTTCACAAGTACTATTCAATGTTCTTACACCTGGTGAAAACTGCCAGCCCGTCTCACACTCAAGATGTAGTTCTGTGCCATGAGGCTGAGATGTTGTCAGTAAAGCTTCATTCTCAGAGTCAACATGGATGTGAAACTTCTGACCAAATGGATCACAAAGTAAAACTAAAATGTCAAAACATTATTAATTGAGAAAAGAATAAAGATGAAATAAGATGAGCATTGAAAATGGGAGCACACAAGCATAAAGTGATCGCAACTTTAAAGTGATTTTTTAGTTAGATACGAAACACTCATTGCAGTTTTATTGCTAAGTCCTTCCAACAGTTTTCACAAACATTGAATTAAGCCCATCTTTCCAGAAAACTTTGGCTTTCCTTTAAAACACCAATGCAAGTCAAGTTGGAAAATGGATCTAATACAAGTACATCAATGTTTCTACTAAGACAAGCACATCAATGTTTCTACTAAGACAAGCACATCAATGTTTCTACTAAGACAAGCACATCACTGTTTCTACTAAGACAAGCACATCAATGTTTCTACTAAGACAAGTACATCAATGTTTCTACTAGTACAAGTACATCAATGTTTCTACTAAGACAAGCACATCAATGTTTCTACTAAGACAAGCACATCAATGTTTCTACTAAGACAAGCACATCACTGTTTCTACTAAGACAAGCACATCAATGTTTCTACTAAGACAAGTACATCAATGTTTCTACTAGTACAAGTACATCAATGTTTCTACTAAGACAAGCACATCAATGTTTCTACTAAGACAAGCACATCAATGTTTCTACTAAGACAAGCACATCACTGTTTCTACTAAGACAAGCACATCAATGTTTCTACTAAGACAAGTACATCAATGTTTCTACTAGTACAAGTACATCAATGTTTCTACTAAGACAAGCACATCAATGTTTCTACTAAGACAAGCACATCAATGTTTCTACTAAGACAAGCACATCACTGTTTCTACTAAGACAAGCACATCAATGTTTCTACTAAGACAAGTACATCAATGTTTCTACTAGTACAAGTACATCAATGTTTCTACTAAGACAAGCACATCAATGTTTCTACTAAGACAAGCACATCAATGTTTCTACTAAGACAAGCACATCACTGTTTCTACTAAGACAAGCACATCAATGTTTCTACTAAGACAAGTACATCAATGTTTCTACTAGTACAAGTACATCAATGTTTCTACTAAGACAAGCACATCAATGTTTCTACTAAGACAAGCACATCAATGTTTCTACTAAGACAAGCACATCACTGTTTCTACTAAGACAAGCACATCAATGTTTCTACTAAGACAAGTACATCAATGTTTCTACTAGTACAAGTACATCAATGTTTCTACTAAGACAAGCACATCAATGTTTCTACTAAGACAAGCACATCAATGTTTCTACTAAGACAAGCACATCACTGTTTCTGCTAAGACAAGCACATCAATGTTTCTACTAATACAAGTACATCAGTGTTTCTACTAGTACAAGTACATCAATGTTTCTACTAATACAAGTACATCACTGTTTCTACTAATACAAGTACATCAAAAAACACTACATGCATTAGATACCTACCTTGACACTTCTGAATGTCCGGTACCCAAGTGAATTCTATGGGTGAACAAAAACTGTTCTGAGTTTTGCTGTGATCTGAAAGCTCGTAACCTTCATCACAAGTCACCTAACATTAGAAATAATCCACTTAAAATTATGACAAAGTTTAAGCAAAATAAGCGTTTTAAGCCGTTTAAGCATCTGAAGCTGAATCTAAACAGAGTTCTGAGTTCGAGTCTCTAAAGGGCAAAAATGTCTCCACCACTTTTACTTACAATTTGCTATTACAAGTATTTTGCATTACTATACAAATGTTAAAAATAGCCATGTTTCTGATACTATGTGAAGGTCTAAATGATACATATTCTCAATAATAGCTATGAAAAGGCCCTAGGTGAACAATTTTCATCCTATGTGGAAGTTTATAAATTCCATAAGACATATAGCGGTTCTAAAACTGTATGGTCAATAGTTACCACAACATTTGTGCCTTGAGGAGGTTCTTCAAGATCAATATCCCATGTTGCATGATACATCTCTTCCAAGGGATAGCACTTTTTTGCTACAAGAACACATTTAGATTAATATTCGGCTTAGACAGAGTAGTTGTTTATATACTAGATGCAGACCCAAAATATTATTTCGCCTAGTGTCCAATGTCTTGCAGCTAATATGAATAGAACATTTGGAATCATGCACAATTGTTGTACTAAGAACACATATCAGAAAACATAGAAACAATTTTTTTCGTAATTCGAATACAAGCTACACCTGGTTTGATTTTCATTTCTACTGCATACAATACATGTGTCAGCAAAAGACCAGTAAACTTTTACATGCAGATTGAAAAAACTTCGAACTGAAAGTTAGTTTATTATAGCAAGTTTTTTTTATCTAGTCAGAAGCAGCATTATATAAAACTCAACCACTCTACGCTTCACACTTAATCCTACACTAGATTAACTCACCAGATGCAGCCATTTTAAAGTTGATTATCTTAAGAAATCGAAGTAGGTTCTGTTGTCTGTATTGACATACACTGAAATTACAAGTCTTTGACCTCACTGTTTCAAGTTATTTAGCAAACATGGGGACTAACTGAATATCGGAAAGCTTGAATATGAGTCCCAGTGGAGGTGCAAAACTGGAGGTGCAAAACTTTTTTAGACTTAAATTTAGTATTGCGTTTATACACAATTAAATTACAAGAATAAAGTCTTTTAAATAGTAATGTGGTACTTTCATTTTGCAAACTTTTTGGAACATTAAATTTTGATAACCTTTACTTTCAACTATTTATTAAGCATTTATTTTATTCAATCAGTTTTAATAGTGGACACAAAAAACTAGAAAACAGCAAGTGTTACACACATACACGTTTCCCTACCTGTTAAATTTGTTCTTGCCCCTTTAACTGTCATCAGTCATGTGACCAGATAGTTGGCCATGTAGACATTACCTGGTATGCAGTTTAAATTGATATGATGTGAATGTTGTGAATTGATTTCTATTGGTTTTTTTGCAAGTTATAAGCGCCAAAACTCAGGGAGACCACACGTAAGTGTCTAATTATGTTTATTGAACTGCTTTATACAATTAGGGCAATTTTTGTATAATTATAGACGAAAATCACGTAACCTAATGTACCTGTATCAAACTTATGTTTTTCGTTAAAAACTTATTGCTGTATTTTATTATTACAGACAAAACGACAATTGCTGCAAATTAAACATATTTGATGTTCTGGAGTTTAAATGTAGTACAGCAAGTAACTTTAGAGCATAAGAGCAAGGTGCACCAAAAACAAATTACCTTCACAATCTACAAGAGGAGGAATCCAAGTCTTGTTACCCATACATGTACTTGTCATTGTTATTTCAAAGTTTTCAAAACTGAATCCTGGCAGACATTTTAATGTCACCTCATCCTGGTAGCGTCTCTCCATTGACATTGGCACAGCATAGAACAGACCAGAGACGATTGGGCAATGTTTGACTAAAGCATAGAATCAGAGATTATAACTTCAAACTTGAAACACAGTTTATTTTCACCCAGTAAACTACAAATTACAAATAGAAATTTACAACACAGCAGATGTAAAAACAACACAAAAAATTAATATATTTAAACTACAAATAGTAAAGCTGTGTGGTCCAGGAGACCTAAAAATGACAGAAGAAACGTATAAATTAAAGGCCACATCAAAAAGAAATGGGAAAGGAGAAGGAGAGGGATAGATGAAAAGAACGAAAGGGAGGAAGACAGAGAAACAGAGAGCAGATAAATAAACGCAGCTCACAGGTATATGCTTCCACACATGCAATGACATAAGTTACAATCATACATATGTGCCTAACACTAACATGTATCTACTTGTAAAGAAACAATTTTACATTGGTTACACTTCGGCTATGTAGTTAGCCATCTTTAATAAAGTGGATCAAAATTAAAATAAAAAATAAAAAAAAATTATTATATAGGCCTAAACATTTAATAACAAAAAAAGAATCCCTAACTAAGCCCATCAAATCTAGTTTTTTTGTAGTTAAATGTGAAATTAAATTAATTTTTTTAAATTTATTATAATAAATTTATGTCTAGCTTCATAACCAAAATATAGCTAAAGCAGTATAAGACATTTTCCAGCAGAAACAGACTTAGTTACCTGCAGTAATAGAAGAGGCAAATAAAAACCTACACAGGGGGACCACATTATCACCAGCTTTGCTAAGTGCAAATTTAAGCAAGATAACACGTTTTCTTAGCAAGTTACAAAATGTGTAACAATGTTCTGCTACATAAGTAAAATTACTTTTAAATTTAAGCAAGATAACACGTTTTCTTAGCAAGTTACAAAATGTGTAACAATGTTCTGCTACATAAGTAAAATTACTTTTAAATTTAAGCAAGATAGCACGTTTTCTTAGCAAGCTACAAAATGTTCTGCCACAAAAGTAAAATTACTTTTAAATTTAAGCAAGATGACACGTTTTCTTAGCAAGTTACAAAATGTGTAACAATGTTCTGCTACAAAAGTAAAATTACTTTTAAATTTACGCTGACATTTAATCTATGTCTGCTGAGAGTGGGCAACATGTCTAGCATTTAGAAACTAGATTTAATCTTAATTTGACTAAACGTCAATACCATTCATGGATTGGTCAATCTTATAGTTTTTACATGTAATAATGATGTTATAACCACTAAAATTGAGAAAAGTGTAAAGAAAGTGAATTTTCCCCGTAACTTACTTTTGCAATCATCTGCTGCAGGTTCCCACTCTCCACTCAGTTGACAGGTAACTATGAGTTCCTCATCCCCGTCTTCATATTCATACCCCTCATCACAGATGATTGTCACACTCTGGTCATATCCTGTACTGTACTCTTCAGGTACTGAAGCATGAGTGAAATTAAGGGCGGGGCAAGCAAATACTAAAAATAGAAAAATACGTGTAAGAAAGAGACATGAGGAAAACAACAAATAACTGTATCTCAGTGCATCATCATTGCTTTAAAGTGGAAGAAAAGGAAATCTTAAAGTACGTACATCATTCCATACAAAGTTGTATTACTTGGCATTACGCTTAACTGTTTGAAAGACTTACGTAATTGGAGAAGAAATATTATTAAAATAGGACAGCTGGTAAAACAGCACCGAATTGCCATCCCAGTGTGCACCAGTGATTCACCAAAAAAACACTGGGTAGATTCTCGCATAAAACATGCGTAGTAGCTAGCACATACCCACTAGCCATGTAAAACATTCGTCCTCTCACACAGAGCTGGATGTAATCCATAAAGCATAAGCCATTAGAAGAAAAAGTCGCCTAATGAAAAATGAACGTATGCTAACCAATGATTCCTGTCACACAGAGCTGGATGTAATCTATAAAGCATAAGCCATAAGAAGAAAAAGTCGCCTAATGAAAAATGAACGTATGCTAACCAATGATTCCTGTCACACAGAGCTGGATGTAATCCATAAAGCATAAGCCATTAGAAGAAAAAGTCGCCTAATGAAAAATGAACGTATGCTGATCAAAGATTCCTGTCACACAGACCTGTATGTAATCTATAAAGCATAAGCCATAAGAAGAAAAAGTCGCCTAATGAAAAATGAACGTATGCTAACCAATGATTCCTGTCACACAGAGCTGGATGTAATCTATAAAGCATAAGCCATAAGAAGAAAGAGTCGCCTAATGAAAAATTAACGCACGCTAACCAATGATTCCTGTCACACAGATAATTCATTTGCCATCTGGTTTGCCTACTGTAAGCAAACAGCCGTAACCCGAGGTAAGCCCTTCACAAGCCATTTTGAGCAGTTCATAGGGCGCCTTATTGCGAAATGAATTTGGCCAATAATTTCATTCGTCATAAGGTATTTTGGATCATCACTAATGCGGTAATTATTGTATATGACGTTTTTATAGTGCACATTTCATTTATATCATAACAATTCATAATAGAACGGTCTCATAAACATCAAAAACGAATTTTTCAGTTCAACTTTTCACTAACGAATCCTGCAATTAGATTCATGCAAATTACTGTGATTCATATAATGTAATACTTTTAAAGCAATCTGTTATTCTTTAGTGAACAAAATTACTTAAAATGTATGAATAAAATAACGAATAGAATATACACGAATAGAATAGCAATTATATAAAATAAAGCAACTGGATCAAGCGGTTGACTCATTTGAAATTAGGAAATTAATTAATACGGTAAGAAGTTACTGATTTACACATCTAGCCGAAACAGATTATGGCAAAACGTCTTACTATTTACACAGAGTAAAAAGCAAACCACAGATTATGGACTGTGGCAAAACGTCTTACTATTTACACAGAGTAAAAAGCATAGCACAGATTATGGTATAATTATGCCTTACGGAAGATGGAAGACATCTTGTGGCTTACGGATTATGGACTGTGGCAAAACGCTTTACTATTTACACAGAGTAAAAAGCATACCACAGATTATGGTATAATTATGCCTTACGGAAGATGGAAGACATCTTGTGGCTTACGGATTATGGACTGTGGCAAAACGCTTTACTATTTACACAGAGTAAAAAGCATACCACAGATTATGGTATAATTATGCCTTACGGAAGATGGAAGACATCTTGTGGCTTACGGATTATGGACTGTGGCAAAACGCTTTACTATTTACACAGAGTAAAAAGCATACCACAGATTATGGTATAATTATGCCTTACGGAAGATGGAAGACATCTTGTGGCTTACGGATTATGGACTGTGGCAAAACGCTTTACTATTTACACAGAGTAAAAAGCATAGCACAGATTATGGTATAATTATGCCTTACGGAAGATGGAAGACATCTTGTGGCTTACGGATTATGGACTGTGGCAAAACGCTTTACTATTTACACAGAGTAAAAAGCATACCACAGATTATGGTATAATTATGCCTTACGGAAGATGGAAGACATCTTGTGGCTTACGGATTATGGACTGTGGCAAAACGCTTTACTATTTACACAGAGTAAAAAGCATACCACAGATTATGGTATAATTATGCCTTACGGAAGATGGAAGACATCTTGTGGCTTACGGATTATGGACTGTGGCAAAACGCTTTACTATTTACACAGAGTAAAAAGCATACCACAGATTATGGTATAATTATGCCTTACGGAAGATGGAAGACATCTTGTGGCTTACGGATTATGGACTGTGGCAAAACGCTTTACTATTTACACAGAGTAAAAAGCATACCACAGATTATGGTATAATTATGCCTTACGGAAGATGGAAGACATCTTGTGGCTTACGGATTATGGACTGTGGCAAAACGCTTTACTATTTACACAGAGTAAAAAGCATACCACAGATTATGGTATAATTATGCGTTACGGAAGATGGAAGACATCTTGTGGCTTACGGATTATGGACTGTGGCAAAACGCTTTACTATTTACACAGAGTAAAAAGCATACCACAGATTATGGTATAATTATGCCTTACGGAAGATGGAAGACATCTTGTGGCTTACGGATTATGGACTGTGGCAAAACTCTTTACTATTTACACAGAGTAAAAAGCATACCACAGATTATGGTATAATTATGCCTTACGGAAGATGGAAGACATCTTGTGGCTTACGGATTATGGACTGTGGCAAAACGTCTTACTATTTACACAGAGTAAAAAGCATACCACATATTATGGTATAATTATGCCTTACGGAAGATGGAAGACATATTGTGGCTCGCAGATTATGGATTATGGCAAAACGCTTTACTATTTACACAGAGTAAAAAGCATACCACAGATTATGGTATAATTATGCCTTACGGAATATGGAAGACATCTTGTGGCTTACGGATTATGGACTGTGGCAAAACGCTTTACTATTTACACAGAGTAAAAAGCATACCACAGATTATGATATATGCGTTACGGAAGACATCTTGTGGCTTACGGATTGCGGCTTGCTCATTAAGTCTTTCTCTGATCATAACAGCAGCAAAACAATAAAAATGCCACTAAAAAGTATAAGATGCACAGCTTTGTTTACAAAAAAACAATTCTACATGAAAGTTTAATTCTAATGTGTATGCCATTATGTATTTACATATGAAGCTTACCTGTACAAGATGCTTCAGGTGGTAGATTAGCATCAGTTATGCACTCGCAAAGAAAACTGCCAGGTATATTTTCACACAAACCATAAACTGGATCACAATTATGGCTGCCACATGAGCACTCGTCGATATCTAAAAAATAATTCAATAACTTTGAAAGTACAAAATTTCATGCAAAGAATTACTATTTTTGTCACATTTGTAATTGTGATCAAAGCATTTAAATACTTTGTACAAACTTTGTTTTAGGTAGAATTATCACAAGTAGATTTTCCGACTTGTCTGAAATATTGTACAGAAACCTTACAAAAAACTTAATCCGCTTTCATCCAACTTTTCCAAAATGTTTGAACAATACAAGTGCATTGATCACAAAAGAAAAAAGAGAAGAAAAACAAGAAGAAGAAGAAAAAGAAGAAGAAAAAGAAGAACAAGAATAACTACATATGCCAGAGGGTTCTGGCGTAGCAGCATCGGTTATCACATCCGTAATTAGGCACACTAGCCATTTGGACGCCTTTCTTCCCAGGTACTCAATTAAGGCTGAGTTCCAGGAAGGAAGCCAGAAAGCTTCGGTTAGGTGACACATGGCTCAAAACACTCTTGAAATAAGTTAGATTCGAACCCAGAACCCCTGGATCGGCAGCCAGGTGCCATAATTATTTCAGCCTCCGTTGATCTCAGAGTCGGAAAAGAAACACAGAAACTGCCATTTTACTGTTAAGATTAGTTGGACTGTTGAATAGATTATTGTAATATTTAGCGTTCTGTTTACTTAATTACAATAGGCAATGAAGAAACTTAGATCAACATTAGTTTCGTAACTACAGCAGTTAGATCTCAGGTTTTAAAAGTTATTTTATTTCTTCAGCTTCCTGATCAAACACCTATGTTGTTGAAATGCAATGGGGATGAATATAACATGAATCAATTGTAGTTTTAATGTACAAATTTAAGAACTTTTTTTACTTCAAAGTGAATTACAACAGCTGATTAGTTATACTTACCTATTTCACAATATTTGCCTCTGAAACCAGTTTGACAAACACACGAAAAACTGCCAATCTTATCTATGCAACTGCCACCGTTTTTGCAATCAACTCCAGCGCAGTTATCTTCACCTAAATGAAATCATTAGTTAACTAGTTAGTTTTGACCAGACGGTTTAGTCTAGTGGTAATGCGTCTGCTTTCCGTCTGGGAGGTCGTGAGTTCGAACCAGCGGCCTGGTCATACCAAAGACTTTAAAAATGGTACCTGCTGTTGCCCTGCTTGACGTGTTGTATTTAGGGTAAAAGTGGGGTAATAATAGTCTCTGTTATGTAGTTGTAGGTTGTTATTTACAGTCGGCGATAATAGGTCTTTGAGCTAATGTTAATTGTTGACCCAAAAGGTGACTTTAAATAAAGATTATTATTATTATTATTATTATTATTATTATAACTAAAAATATCATATAAGAATCAGCATAAACCGGTAAAAGCTAATTGATTACAGACAGTTTCATGGGCTGAAAAAGCTTATAGGAAAAGCTCTCGCTGCCATCCAGACAGAAAGCTTCTTTATACAGCTCAATACTCGGCAACTGTAACACCTACTGCATAAGAAAATGATAGTGGCAGGACGGGACTCTATCTCGTTATCACGAATGCTCACGTTAAACGAAGATATTACAATAAGGGAGATGGAACTGCACGTTGACAATTTTACTGATTGTCAATCAATTTGCTGACCAGGTTGGCCAATGCCCAACTTCCATGCCTAAGAACACGCTGTCATGTCCTTTGTCCGCTTAAGCTCAAAGCTGCACATCTTTGGTTGTAAATAAAAACTGTAAAATTTCTATTCGGCTGGTTTGATAGAAGTTTTAACACACAGCTAGTTGAATTGAACAAAAACGACATTTTCTGAATCCATTAGCATTTGAATACAGACTTGGTTTTGGCACAGAGACAGACCGTCTCAAGAGAAGGTATAACACTGACAAATATAAAAAGAATGTGTATTCATCAACGTATTCTAAACTTGATCGCCATCAACATACAATAATGACAAGTTTAGGGTCGATGCTTTCCACCAACGCTGCCTCAGAAGAATCCTGGGCATCTCATGGCAGGAGCACATAACCAACAAGGATGTGCTAGCAAGAGCTGGAATCCCTAGCATGTATGCCATACTCACCAACAGACGTCTGCGCTGGTTAGGCCATGTTTCCCGCATGCAGGACTGCAGATTGCCCAAGGACATTCTGTACGGTGAGCTTGCTACTGGCTCGCGACCCACCGGGAGGCCACTGCTCCGCTACAAAGATGTATGTAAACGGGACCTCAAGGCAGGCGGCATGACACCAGCAAATTACGAGGCGCTTGCGACAGATCGAAGCAACTGGAAATCTGCTGTTAGGACAGCCATTAACAGAGTGGAGAAAACGAGGGAGAAAAAACAAGAGGATAAAAGGACTCGCAGGCATCAGAAAGATGCCCTACCTCACCCGGATGAAACAGCCTTCCAATGTGTAACCTGCAGCCGGAACTGCCGCTCAAGGATCGGACTGCTCAGCCACAGTCGACGCTGCAGCTCCATCAATGTGATCAATAACTGACTCTCTTGGAGCACAATCCATTGTCTTTCGAGACAGAAGGATGCCAACAACAACAGAAACAACAACAAGGGTAGGTAGGCGGCAGGAGGCGTGATAACGCCATTATAACGCAAGATAAGTAGGTGATTTAGTCATGATATCGTTATCAACAGCAGAGGACACTACAAGGTTGCAACCATTTAGATTGCGCTGATCCCAGCAGGCGGCCATTTTTGTCAATTTGATGTGATGTTGTTGATCAAATGATGTTGTTGTCTATCCTTGAGAAGAGGAAGAATAAAATGTTCAAAAAGCTGTAACAGTGTGATATGGATATCAATTTAAGGGGAATATTATAATGCCAAGTAGGTAGGTGCTTGAAATCGGCTGAAAACTTTATATCATTATATCTGGATGGCCCCATATCTAACACCCCCAGTTCTACTGTCCTATAAGTGGGGCAAAAATGAAAGGAAGGAAGAAGGGTAAGACGTGGACAACATGGAGAAGGAAAGCGGAAGCAGAAAGGAGTTAAGCGGGAAGAAGGAACTGGAGGTCAAAGCAGTGGCAGAGAACAGATGGATTTGGAGAAGGAGTGTGGTGGTCATAGGTGGCGGGGCAAGAACTACTAATTACTCTCTAGGTAAATGTATGCTCTGCATCTAATCATACGTTTTTCTTTAGATTGCTAAAACTTACGAAGAAAACTATAAATTATGTAAACAAATTCAGTTTCATGTCTCCATTATGCTATTAAATAAATAGATTTGAAGATGATTTCTCATTACATCATGTGTAGCAATGCCTTTGTAGTTTATACAATACAATGTAGTGTACTATACAATGCATTTCTTACGTAGAATTGATATACATATAAGCAACACAATGTAAATTCCACAAACAACAAAATCGTCCATTAATCTTACGTTTCTATACAACAATGTTAACCATTTCATGAATAAGCTCCATTTTAATAATTTTATTAAATTTTTATTAGAATTCTACTGTAAACCAGCAGACATCATCAGGAATTACACGAAGAATGATTTAAAATTCAGAAAAAACTATAAGAGTCTATGGAAACAACAGTCATAGAAGGAAAATGATTGTTGTTGCCATAGATACCATACACTTTGTCATAATGTTTTCGCTTTGTTCCAAATTTTAAATCACTTTTATACATTTCCTGATGGTGACTGGCGAGCGTGCAGTAGAAACACTGGATTTCTCTAATAAAAAATTTAAAAAAATATTTGTAATAATGGGATAAGGAAACTGTTATTGTTCTTGCTATAAAGCATTCAAAAAGTTTACAAGATGATGGGTTTATTTAACTTATCGTCCAAAGTTAGTCCTAAATTAAATTTGACTGGATAAAGAGAACAGTAGAGAAGCAAATTTATGTAAAAACTTTACTTACCTTCACATTTGTAAAAATAGAGAAGCAAATTTATGTAAGAACTTTACTAACCACGACATTCGTAACAGTAGAGAAGCAAATTTATGTTTAAACTCTACTTACCATCACATTTGTAAAAATAGAGAAGCAAATTTATGTAAGAACTTTACTTACCATCACATTTGTAAAAATAGAGAAGCAAATTTATGTAAGAACTTTACTTACCACGACATTCGTAACAGCAGAGAAGCAAATTTATGTTTAAACTCTACTTACCACGACATTCGTAACAGCAGAGAGGCAAACTTATGTTTAAACTCTACTTACCATCACATTCGTAACCTCCGTTGTAGAGACGTCTACAAGTTTCTCCTTCTGCACATGGTAACATTTCACAATGAGCTGAAAATAAATTGAACATCTGACAGGCCCTGTCTAACAAAGCCATCATTAACTTTATGACGTCATTATTAATAGTTAAGTGAATATAATAACAATGTCGCTAACCTAATGACGGCTGTGTGATAAAAACTGGCCCAAGCTATAAGATAATTTTCAGAGGCAACAGACGTACTCTCTTGCGAAAAACTTTTTAGTAATTAGCAATGACTTTTCAACCTAATTTACCTGCGTTGCTTTATCTGGTGCAGGAAAATAAAAACTCTGCTGATTTACGATTGACACCCCCTTTTCTGTTACAAACAGGTTTCTTTCTCGGCTGGTCATGAAGCCAGTCTCTTATGTGTAAACAGTTACCTATGGATTTAGGTCACTCAGGTGTTCACACACTGCAGTTATAGATTGTAGAGTCGCTCAATGAAATATAATTTGATAATTAC
This sequence comes from Tubiluchus corallicola, assembly GCA_030141605.1. NCBI lineage: Eukaryota > Metazoa > Priapulida > Priapulimorpha > Priapulimorphida > Tubiluchidae > Tubiluchus > Tubiluchus corallicola. Next base: position 9,833 of record JAQGDQ010001544.1, on the reverse strand, counting down.
ATTTATAATTGATTTCTTAAATCTTAAACATCTAATTATTAGAGTGATATGACTAATTAGATTTTATAATTTATATTAATAAAAGTTGTTAAAGTTAAGTAGAACCTTTTGGCATAAATGCCTCAGTGAAACTGAGCAAATTATAAAAAATTATTTGACTTTGTTTTCAAGATACAAGATACACACATTCAGATAGTGAAGATTAAGATACTTCAGGTAGCACAAAATCATTCAATTTATTTGGTTATCGAACCAAATTGATGGATTTTTGTTAATGTAGCTTAAGAGCACAAAATTTCAGTTGAAAATTGTGTTTTCGAGTGTGAAACACATCCGATCTTTATATTTTTTGTCTAGATGAAATATGATGTTCACTCAAATTAAAAAGCTACATCAGGCATGTGAATATAAGAATACAGAGTCAACAAAATAGAATTCATCCCATTATTGGCAAGAGACAGCTGTGTAACGGCTTGAATAAGGTGGGTTTAGAGATAACATTGAAACAAACATTCTGATAAAGAATTCCACATATAAGATGCCAGAGGAAAATGTAGTATAGATAATGTAGTAACTAATAGTGGCCTTAGCTGGATCAACCTAACATTCCCAGAATCTTTGGTGGATAAATAAAGTAAGTATGTGAAGTTTTAATACAACAAAGTGAAGAAATGAGAGTTATTACGTAAGTAGAAAGTCATATGATATGACATAATCTTACCTGTGTATTCGCAAACAAACGGCAGCACACATTCATCCTCACAGAGGGGGTTCCCAGAACGATTACCCCACCCATTTCCACATGGGGCCTGATGTATACCAGAATCATAAATCATGTAAGCACAGTCAGTGTCATCATCGGAGTAAACGTTCTCCCAAAATGGATGACCGTCCGTCCAGCAGAAGTCAGCACCTCCATTCCAAGGTCCAGCATCCAAGTCTCCACCATCTGAAGATAATGAAAAGTGACGTTGTAAAAATCTTCTTGTGTAATTCAAAAAATATAAGAAGCAAGTATTTTCAAGTCCATGATTTATTTCTCATGGCGATTTTCACAAGCCTGTTATGAAGGTTTTGATTTTTTGTGTCGGTGAGGTTCATTCTTTACGACTGCATTTGTTAACCTTAAATGATTCACTTGTACACCTTCAATGGTTTACTTGTACACCTTCATTGGTTCACCTGTTCACCTTCAATGATTCACCTGTTCACCTTCAATGATTCACTTGTTCACCTTCAACGGTTCACCTGTTCACCTTCAATGATTCACTTGTTCACCTTCAACGGTTCACCTGTTCACCTTAAATGATTCACTTGTACACCTTCAATGGTTCACTTGTTCACCTTCAATGGTTCACCTGTTCACCTTAAATGGTTCACTTGTTCACCTTCATTGGTTCACTTGTACACCTTAAATGATTCACCTGTTCACCTTCAATGATTCACTTGTACACCTTCAATGGTTCACTTGTTAACCTTAAATGATTCACTTGTTCACCTTCAATGGTTCACCTGTTCACCTTAAATGATTCACTTGTTCACCTTCAATGGTTCACCTGTTCACCTTCAATGATTCACTTGTACACCTTCAATGGTTCACTTGTTAACCTTAAATGGTTCACTTGTTCACCTTCATTGGTTCACTTGTACACCTTAAATGATTCACCTGTTCACCTTCAATGATTCACTTGTACACCTTCATTGGTTCACCTGTTAACCTTAAATGATTCACTTGTTCACCTTCAATGGTTCACCTGTTCACCTTAAATGATTCACTTGTTCACCTTAAATGGTTCACCTGTACACCTTCAACGATTCACTTGTACACCTTCAATGATTCACCTGTACACCTTCAATGGTTCACCTGTACACATTCAATGATTCACCTGTTAACCTTAAATGGTTCACTTGTACACCTTCAGTGGTTCACCTGTACACCTTCAATGATTCACCTGTACACCTTCAATGGTTCACCTGTACACCTTCAATGATTCACCTGTTAACCTTAAATGGTTCACTTGTACACCTTCAGTGGTTCACCTGTACACCTTCAATGGTTCACTTGTTCACCTTCAATGGTTCACCTGTTCACCTTCAATGGTTCACTTGTACACCTTCAATGATTCACCTGTTAACCTTAAATGGTTCACAATGTTCACAAGTTATTACAGTTTGGAGAGAGGGTGGCGACAAAACCACATAGGTTACTGAATCAGCTGCCCTTCTTATCAAAATCAATAGAGTCTTAAGCGGCAGGTGAATGTTGATTCAAAATAAGATTGAATAGGAACCAAGAAATTTAAGCTTCGTTTAGTGTATACTATAATAATAAATATTTGAAGGAATACTTTATGCCAAAAGGAAAGTACACTACAGCACACAATCTCCACCATATAGGTAAACAAATTTTAAGAACAAAATCAGATGCTGTCAAACTAAGTGAGCAAACTGAAAATCGAAAACACTGAGCAACCAATGACAATTAGTAAAAGCAGCAAAATAATTTATAAGTAGTGAAAACCAAAAAAAATAAGGAAAAACAAAGATAACAACAGTAAACAAACACAATTAGCACAAGAAGTGAAAATTCTTTATGCATTGCAAAAAATATTAATGAAAAACAAAGATGAACAACTGCACAATTAGCACAAGAAGTAAAAATTCTTTATGCATTGCAAAAAAATATTAATGAAAAACAAAGATGAACAACTGCACAATTAGCACAAGAAGTAAAAATTATTTATGCATAGCCAGAAATAATGGAGAAAAACTAAGATGGACACCCTCAAACAAAAACAGTACCATGCAATTAAATGGACAAATTATCGACAAGATGATGACTATCAAATTGAATGAAGCAAAAAATAATAAAAATAAAATAATGGCAACGTAGAAATTATAAGATCTGCAGTTGAAAAAACCGTGCAGTAGGAAAAGTAAACTGATAACTGATATAGCAATAATTTTTATTATAATGATATAATTGACAAGTGACGAACCATGAATGAGAAATAAAGTAGAAAAACAGCATATATCAGCTTGCAAATAGAAAATCACTTTACAGGCAGAATAGTCAAACTGTAAGATTTAACATAGACTAACTAATCAATTATTAAGTAAAGAAAATTGAAACCCACCAAGGCGACTGCAGGCTGTAATATAGTTTGTGTAAATTTCTTTTGAAAGGGTTAAAACGTAAAAGACTTAAAGGTTATAAAGGATTTTACAGCTTCTGTGTCGAGTGAAAATGAAGTCAATATTATACTCACGTTTCTTGAAATGCTGCTAGATACTCATACACTTTCATTTAAAATCAAATTTAACGTGAAATTTTCTTTAATTACAAGAGCTAACCGTAGCTTAAAATTTGACATTAATTTTAATAAATTTCATGGTTTCCTTCCTTATGGAAATTGAGTCTGGAAGTTGCGTTTTCCCAAAACATTTTGCTCGGTTTTGCTATTGTGAAAATTCGGAAGATCGCAGGGTCAACAAACGTACTAGCAACAGTTTCCTTGGATACCGCGTCGTTTCTGTGACGCTGAATTTGTAAACAATGCTACACAGCAAAATGTGACACGTGATAGGAAAGCTCAAACGCTGCCGTAACTAAGGCGTGTATTTTACTGGCGTCATCTAGCGTGCAAAACACGCAAAATCAAAATTCCTGAGAAATTACTTTCTTGAGAAATGACACCTTCACATAGGACTACCTCTTATATAAGCCACCAAGAAAAAGTCCAAAGTATCACAAAATTATAGTTAGAGCATTTTCTGCCTGTTTTTCTGTAAAGCTGAAACTTATGGTATAAAGTTTCTTATAGTATAAAGTGATACTTATAGTATAAACTTTCTCTAATCATAATTCCATTTTTCCTAGACCTTACTAAACTAGTTTATATTTTATTTTTTGAATTTCTAGTTGCACTTATAGTTTAGCTTGCACCAGACGCATTTGCCCAGAACAGTGTATGTTTTTTATATGAACTAACACTGATTGTCTGTCTTTTAATATGATGGTCAATGTTTTAAAATGGCAAATAAAGATTTTACTGCTACTACTACTACTAAGTATACCATATTTGACCTTTAAATTTCGCATTAAGAACCATTTTTGTTCTGATTTCATGATTTTATTTTGTTCATAGAACACGTCACAGTACACGTCACAGACACACATAGAATGAGTAACTTTTCAAACCTGCAGGTCCAAATACTTCGTTGTTGTCAGCGTACAAATACTTTTGGTAAAATTCACTGAATGTTATTCCTGGCCAAAAATCTTCAGTAAATCTGCAAGTCATGAAAAAAGTCTTAACTGTTACACAAATTTTGGTTATGTGAAATATTTGTCTTTATATACACATTATTTTGGATACTATATAATCTATGTATGCTAAAGTATGTAACAATACAAAAAAGCTAAACGTTTAAACACGGTCAGCGAGCAAGTTGAAAATTTCGCAGGCTTAACACAGAAATTACTAATCGTGCATCTAAACTAAGTATACACGAAACACCAAACTGTACAAAACAAAACAACATCCACTGTTTAGCAGAAAAGTTAAAGACTATATATAATAATAATGATGATGACTGATGATGATGATGATAGCAACAATAATAATGATGATGATGATGATGATGATGATGATGATGATGATGATGATGATGATGATGATGATGATGATGATGATGATGATGATGATGATGATGATGATGATGATAATAATAATAATAATAATAATAATAATAATAACAATAATAATAATAATAATAATAATAATAATTACTTGCCAAACGGACAACAGAATTTTCGACGTAAACCTACAACAGCGACACCACACACCACTCACACCACACAACCCACACCCCACCACACCTACCATCCCACATCACCCACACCCCACCACACCTACCATCCCACATCACCCATACCACACCACACCTACCATCCCACATCACCCATACCCCACCACACCTACCATCCCACATCACCCATACCACACCACACCTACCAACCCACATCACTCATACCACACCACACCTACCAACCCACATCACCCATACCACACCACACCTACCATCCCACATCACCCACACCACACCACGGCAAGAGTGACAGCAACAGCGAGAACTTTAGCTGCTTGATTTTCTACATGTTACTGTAAATAATAGTACAGTCACACAACAAACCATATAATAGAGAACTGGCATAATCCAGAAGCTTTAATACTAAATCATATGCAATCATTTTAGCAAATCTCTAAAGTTAAATATTTCCTGATTTTGTACAGCCGAATCAAATTGAAATTATACCTTTACAATTTTGCACCTGACATGACTTTCATGAGTCAAACTTCTGTCAAGTTTGACCGTAAGCTGCTTTACAGAGTCACAAAACGTAATCCTAACCAGAATCACAAATTCCAATACTCTGAATAAGCAGTATTGTATTCAAAGTGATGTTTACTAAAACAATCACGTTGGTTTTGCCTTCATCCATTTTAGTCTATTACAATACTTCCTCTGATAACAGTCTTGGTGTGTTAATGTTATTTTACAGAAGCTATGACCACAACTATCAGATGGTATGTTGTTAGTTAAGGTACTTGCATAGAGAGTGGACAAGACTGACCGTTATGGCTAACGACGTATCAATACATTATGACACCCTATAACTGATAGGTCAGTCGTGCCCATGTATATTAGTATTGATTTATGGTTTTTCTTTTGTATGAAGTACCAACACAACTACTTGTGGTGTATTAGCAACACTATTACCTAGTAACCAAGTCGTTATTGTTAATTATATAATTATGTTTGCATAGAGCTTATATTTCTAACCAATGTAATGTTTATGGTGTAGTACCTTTTAAGCAATCATTGTACAGGTTTGTTATTTGACCTTTATATAAAACCGGACGCGTTAACTAATTGTGAGGTGTTATGAAATTCACGCCTCGTATGAATGCGAACAGCCACCATAGTTTTCGAGAAAATAAAAAAAATAATATTGGGCACCTAAAATGTGGTGCCCCTCAAAATTTGGCACTCTAGGCTACAGCCTAGTTAGCCTATTGGTAAACACGCCCTTGCTTGTGGCACACAAATGGATAAAGTTACTGGTTCAAATAACAGTTCATTCTTAAGCCACACGGTATGATCTGAGCCATTCCAGCGATTTATCATTGACGCCAAATATAGAATTTAGCGCATTTAAACGTATTCCTATCCTAGATAGAAAGTAGTCTACCAAATGTAGCAGAAAGATCTCCTGTCACAAAAAGAACAGCCTCTTTCATCTCCACAGGTACAAGTACGAGTAAAGAAGTTTCCTATCTGCACATTGATAAGCTTGTCTAAGATATTTCTCAACGAGAAATGCATTGACACATTTTGAGACTTTCTGTTGCTAAATAAATAAAGGACAAGTTGCTTATAGCGCTGTAGTTGCTCAATTGGTACTTCTTAATGAATGGTTTTATGACTGATTACAAAGTGTGTTTTTTGATAACTTTACTTACATATTCATTAGTTTTATCCATTTGAACACGTCATTGTCTCTCAGCATTGCAGTAAATATTGTTTCATCATCTTCACACGCATCAGCAACAGAGGAAAAGTCACCCGCTTCCCTCAGTCTCACACAGCTGTCCGTTCTTGGCACGTAGTTATAACCAGACGGACAAACGTAACTTTCTGAAATAATAAAAAATAATGAAAATAAGGCCACATCACACACTGACAACCCAACCTAGAGGGATGGGAAAATTTCCAGAATTCATCAGCTTTGTGGTGGGATATAAACCGTGTATAATTATTATTTGCATCGATGCCTAATATTAGAAATTTTCTATAATAGGCATTAATGCATAATAATAAATTATTTCTAATTTTATGTAATATTTTTCTGACCACTTTTGTGTAGTATTATAATTGTGAGCCTGTATTATAACTGTTTTGTAATAATTTCTTGAGGACATAGTCCAAGGATAACACCTCACAGGTAACTCGATACTTATTTCCCCGGTGGTTCCGATTATTGTAACCCGCAGGTTACTTCAATAAACCTGCATGCTTAGTCGAAAAACCAGCAATACTATACTATTTTTTAAAACTCTGGTATGACTCAGTTGGTAATTGAACCCACGATCTCCCGAGTGAGAAGCGAGCATGCTACAATCGACTACGTCACCCGGAATGGTTGTGTAATATATTATAATCCATCAATACTCTCTTCCTTTTCTGAGAGACCAAGGCATAGATTCCGTGGTAAGATGGGCTGTACAAAGGAGTTCAAAGAAGATAATGCTATTCACCCATCAGAAACTTGATTGAAATGAAAATATACAAGCAGGATTATAATATTTTCCATTATCTACCATATGGATTTTTATCTACACTCACTGACTGAAGTTTATGTTTTTTATAATATTGTGAAAGCTGATATAAAAAACTTATAGATGAAAGAGCCAGCTTCTAGGAATTAACATGTTGTTTATCAGTGCAGATGATCGTATCGACAGCAACTGTCATTTTCAATGCTATAAATCAAGCCAAAACAATTAATCAGTACAATTATGACACTATTAACCAACGCATAAAATAAATTAGATCAATACACAATCACGGGAGTGAAATAAAATACAAGTTATTACAATTTGTATTTCACTCCTGTCATTGTGTAATCGTTTAATTTATTTATGCCTTGGTTAATAGTGTCCTATTTACTAATTATTTGTTCAGGTTTTATTTGTAGCACTGAGAATAACAGTTGCAGTCGAAACGATCATCTGCATTAATAAACAAAATGTTAGAGGAACTTAGTTACTATTGCTTTTCTCACGTGAAACATGGTCAGAATGCTCATCAAAACAGATCACACACCACTTTATTTTATTAAAACAAATTCATTCCTATAAAAGAACTTGCTTGATAAAAGAAATTGAGATATCATAATCACAGTTAAATTATAAGTGCAAAGTCAATGATTTTCTTACACTGTACCTTACAAATGAGCACAAAGCTCAATCTAATTTTGATACTATCTCTCTTAAGTTATTAGATACTGTAAATAATGACTTGTGTTTATACACAGATGTGTTCTTACCTAGTGGATAGTTGCCATCAGCAAATAATTCCATCTCACAAATGTATTGAAGATGCTCTTGACAAGGGAAGTAATGGACGACATTAGTTCCAGAACTCGGGATGTAGCCTAGGCAACCACTATGCAATTCACCTTCAACTACAAGTCCTGAATGGAAAAAACTCAACTGATGATAAGTGCTTTTACAAAGGTCTGCTGTACAAAGTCAAGACATGTACTGGTTGCCTGCAACTTAGTACAGTAAGACAGTGGCCACATATACATGATTACAACAACAGATTATCTAAAATTAAAAGCTGTTTTAAAATTATTGTTGGCATTTTTTTGTTTATCGTTTATTGTTTATTTATTCCTAATAGCACAGAGGAGGGAATATCATACAAAAATACACAATGTAAAAATAACACGAGAAATAACCATTTAAAGTTTTACAATAAAGCCCTGGCACTTATGCATTTCTGAGTAAATACAATAGGCTTGTTTGCTGTGTTAGATAGAAAGCTTATTATAGTTTACTCAAGACTGGCTGTGTTAGATAGATAGATAGAGGTTTTTATACTTTCTAAACCAGTCCTGGAAAAAGTTTGTTATAGTTTACTCAAGACTTGCTGTGTTAGATAGATAGTGGTTTTTATACTTTCTAAACCAGACCTGGGAAAAGTTTGTTCTAGTTTACTCAAGACTTGCTGTGTTAAATAGATAGTGGTTTTTATACTTTATACTTTCTACACCAGACCTGGGAAAAGTTTGTTCTAGTTTACCCAAGACTTGCTGTGTTAGATACATAGTGGTTTTTATACTTTCTAAATCAGTCATGGGAAAAGCTTGTTCTAGTTTACTCAAAACTTGCTGTGTTAAATAGATAGTGGTTTTTATACTTTCTAAACTAATGCTGGGAAAAGTTTGTTTTGGTTTACTCAAAACTTTCTGTGTTAAATTGATAGAGGTTTTTATACTTCTTATATCAGTCCTGGGAAAAGTTTGTTCTAGTTTACCCAAGACTTGCTGTGTTAGCTAGATAGAGGTTTTTATACTTGCTAAACTAGGCCTGGGAATAGTTTGTTTTAGTTTACCCAAGACTTGCTGTGTTAGATAGATAGATAGATAGATAGAGGTTTTTATACTTTCTAAACCAGTCCTGGAAAAAGCTTGTTCTAGTTTACTCAAAACTTGCTGTGTTAAATAGATAGTGGTTTTTATACTTTCTAAACCAGTCCTGGAAAAAGCTTGTTCTAGTTTACTCAAAACTTGCTGTGTTAAATTGATAGAGGTTTTTATACTTCTTATATCAGTCCTGGGAAAAGTTTGTTCTAGTTTACCCAAGACTTGCTGTGTTAGATAGATAGAGGTTTTTATACTTGCTAAACCAGGCCTGGGAATAGTTTGTTTTAGTTTACCCAAGACTTGTTGTGTTAGATAGATAGATAGATAGAGGTTTTTATACTTTCTAAACCAGTCCTGGAAAAAGCTTGTTCTAGTTTACTCAAAACTTGCTGTGTTAAATAGATAGTGGTTTTTATACTTTCTAAACCAGTCCTGGAAAAAGCTTGTTCTAGTTTACTCAAAACTTGCTGTGTTAAATTGATAGAGGTTTTTATACTTCTTATATCAGTCCTGGGAAAAGTTTGTTCTAGTTTACCCAAGACTTGCTGTGTTAGATAGATAGAGGTTTTTATACTTGCTAAACCAGGCCTGGGAATAGTTTGTTTTAGTTTACCCA
>JAQGDQ010000135.1:425000-530619 GCA_030141605.1 Tubiluchus corallicola | reverse complement strand
GATGGGGATGCAGCCATGTTTTTCTCTGACTAACTCTTGGCCAGGGTTGCCGTTTTGTATGATATTCCTCGTATTGCAGGTGAAAAGTATCGAATTTTCCAGCAGATAAGTGTATTAATGGCTGACAGTGTTGCCGCTTATACCATAATTATCAGAACATATGTTCATGATGCAAAAAAGATAATTGATGGGTTTAATATAAAATAGTAATGTGAAATAAAAAACTAAAAAACAAAGCATGAAAAATGTGCACTGAAAGATTTGAAACATTACTGCTAACCAGTGGGAAATGAACAAACTTTGATTTCAGCTGATTTTAAATATTCCATGATTCGGCTCGAAACATTCACAAAGGCTTAAAATTTTTCCTCCCTTCCTACTGACATCTTTTGAGCTCATGAGGTAAGACAGAATCGGTTTTTTTCTGGCTGGAATTATAACTTGTGGGTTTTGTTTAAAATAATTACAAAGAAAATTTTTATTTTTAGATAACAATCTGCTGTCTGCAAATATCATATCCACCGTTGGGTCAACTGTCGTACTTCCATGTGTGGTAAATTATCCCGATGACCGTCCTGCTGATTACGCTGTAGAATGGAAGAGAGAGGGTTATCTTAAATCAGTGTACCTTAGCCTAGATCCCTATCCACCGCATGTGCATGATGACTATGCTGGAAGGTTGTCACTAGTCAATAATGCATCGCTACATATCATTAATGTCACGAAAAATGATACGGTAAGTTGTGTAAAGTATTATCACTATTAAAACACAAATTGGGAAAGCAGACTATGATCGGTTATCTTTCAACCATGAAAGAAATTATAAAAAAATAAAGCACCATGCTTAGAGAAGTTATAATTAAAGAATGTACTTCTGCTATAATTTGTGCCTCTAAAATGCTTTATGCAAAATTAAGAATAGCATAAATAAGACAGTACACATCTTAATTATGAATGGCGCGAAGTCATCCTCACTATTGTGTGGAGCCGGATATCAACATAAAAGCATTTAATATTTAAATAAATCATGAATTCGTAAATGATAATGCCTAATTTCGAGTTTCAGTGGACTAACTTGATTGTGTAATAATTCTGACAACATCACTATATTTTCTTTTATACTTAATAAAACTAATGCACTTGTAACGAGATGTGCACTGTGAAATTATTATAATTCCCTGATGAAAAATGAAACAGTAATAATAATAATAATTATATTATTATTATTATTATTATTATTATTATATAATAACCTTGATTTAAAGTTGACTTTAAATTCAACAGATAATGCAATGCATGAGGCTTTTAATGCTGACTGTGAATAACAAACTACATCTACCTAACAGGGATTATTAGTACCTCATTTTTGCTGTAAATACTGTATACCGGCAGGGCAACAGCAGGTACCATTTTTAGCCTTTGGCCACGGTATTGAACGCACGACCTTCGCAAGCAGAAAACAGATGCATTATCTATTACACTATACAATCTGATCAGTCATAGGAGTTATTCCTATTATTCCCTTGGCATGGAAGATTTGCGTGATTCATTGGCTGGTAACGTACATATTTTGATTAGTTAGTTAACATTAATCACGTCATACATTTTGTTTTTTTAGGGATTTTATGAATGTAGGATAATTTGGCTGAACCGGCCAGATCGTCCAACAGATAATGGAACATGGATAAGTCTAGTCATACAAGGTATGCTAATTATGTTATTATAGAAGTTTACACCGCATTCAGAGATAAAAATATGGCCTTTGAATTCATTCAGAGAATTTTACTTTACCATAAGCAGTGTCTCAATTGACATGATACCTTAGACGACTAAATTGATGGACAGCTCTATGAATTAGTTCATGGTTTCATATTATTATTGCCATTATTTCCATTTGATGTTATTACTGGATATTATTACCATTTAAGTTTTTTTCAGCTCCACCAACTTTTGTGTATACTCCACCATTAGTGCAATATTATCTTCCAAGGACTACGGTTATTCTTTACTGTAATGCTACGGGAAATCCTTCCCCAGACATCTACTGGATACAGGTAAATATTTGTTTTTCAGTTCTTCAGAATATAGTGTTAATCAGAATGTGAACTTGCCTTAATAGTTTTGTTAGTTTAATATCTAACTCAGTATGTAAACAACAACATTTTTGAGTGTCTAAATAAGAGACAACTAGTGGTGGGTTTCACAAAACTCACTAAATTAACGATGTCATTAGTACAGTCACTCAACTGAAAATAAAGTAGTTATGAACGGGTGTGAATGAGTGTAGTTGTCTTATGTGTCTTCCATATGTACTGAGGTACACATCTTGTAAATGTCCTGTTCATATCCTGTAGCCTGTAAAAATGTGTCTCTGGTTTTGATGAAATGGTAACTGTTCATTTCCTTTAATGATAAAAGGCTCCTGTGATTTAATAAAGATTCTGGATTTGTCAAACTTTTACTGGGATTTCAAGTTTTTCTATATTTTCTCTCACAGAATCTTGCATATAGTGTATTATGTTACTAGCTATATGCTTTTCTGCTCGTATGAGTGTAATATAAAACTATCATAAACCTGTTCATCTTAAAAGCTTGACAACTTTTTTACATCTGGAATGATGTAAGGTGAAGATACTGTGTTAAATGCATTAGGAAAAAATGGTTATTTACTTATTTCTACTCTTACACCCTCTATAATAATATATATAATTTCGTTTAGGACATAGTGCAGTGATAATACCGTAAGTAACTCATTACTTATTTCTAACTTGGTCCCAATTATTATGATCCGCATGTTGCTTCGAAAGACCCTCATGGACCCTTTTTAAGTGTTTGGTATGACTTGGTTTTGGGAAGCAATCACGCTACTATTGAGCTACATACCCCTGTCATGTGTATTTCAATTTCCTAATGTTTTAGTGTCTCTATTTTGCAGGATAATGATATTGTGAAGAATACTACAACAGTACGGGTAACTGGCAATGTGTTAGTGATACATAAATTAGATGCGTCAACAAAGGGAACTTATCAGTGTGTAGCAAAGAGCGAAGAAGGCCAGGTGAATCACACTGTTAATATAGAAATTGCTCGTAAGTATTATTTGTTTTATATTCATTTTTATTCCTGTATCCATCCGATGCATGTGTGTGATTTATGTAGTAGGTCAAATTTATGTAATTCATGTTGAGCTGATAAAATCTGTTTTTTAAACTTGTCCAAAAAGAGCACTATTGTAATGAATAGGTTAGTTTGTAGACATTGAATAAGTACTACTAGGGCTAAGAATGTTTTCCTTTGATTGCATCCTATTTTTATTTATTTCACTACACGAATTCACATTAATTTTTTGCAACATAAACATATGTTCTCTGTTCACTCATAAAAACTGTATTCAGTGTAGCCAGTATTTATAAACGTTAAGTGTCCTTTAAAATTTGCCGCATCCTTTTGCTTTGAGGTGTGCATGATTAAAGTCCAATCTAGTTGGAGGCCAACTATTACCAAGCAGTTTTCTAAATTCAGCAAATGTGGAGGAGTTTCTTATCAAAACTTATATGAGTATCCAGCGCATGAAGTAGGTATTGTGTCAAGTGTCTAGATTTCCCACAAGGCTTGAGAGCTGGTAGTGGTAGCAGTCCCTTAATTAAGGTACCACAAAATGTGAGAGAAAGGGCTGTTGATCAGATACTAAGATGTCTGCAAGCTGTCTTTCTGGTTGCTGAGTTTTACTAACTGCCAGTTTTTTATGCTTTCTTGTTAGTGACAATCTTGTCACAGGTCTAACTTATGGGAAAAGTAACGTTTGGCAGACATTAGGATATGAGTTGAACTAATGTAAATTATTGTTGCAGTGAACCAGTTTGTTCTATTTCAAGGAACTGTTCCCTGTTGGATGTGTGTTATTTATTCTTTAAATTAGTTATTACCTGTCCTATTCATTTAATTAATTATTACCTGTCCATGCCGATTCTATCACTCATGTATAACAAGATTTGTTGCTTGCAGACGGAGCTCATTTTGTCACGTATCCTCTAAACAAAACTGTAACAAAAGGAGAGAAAGTTGTACTGGAGTGCAAAGCGAGTGGCAATCCTAACAACATCACTTACACCTGGTATAAAAATGATGTGAAAATAGTCGACATTGCCAGCTTAAGGTCACGTGCAAAGGTATTGTAACTCCTGGTATGGTAGATTCTGATAATTTAAATTTACGTGGCTAAAACATGTGATGTGATTATTCTTGAAAAACAGTTTACGACATGACGTCACCTTTATAGGATTTTTTTTACTATTGCTGTTGTTACAAGTCATGAGTTGTTCATGATTTAATAGTCTCTCAAAATGTTAAGAGTATTTTAAGTTTGACTCTTAAATTGAAGAGTCAATAGATACAAATTGAAGCTGTTTTCTGCATTTTCTTATTAACTTGTAGAGCTTTTTTTCTTACTTTAAATTATTATACATCAAATTATTTAATATTAGTACCAGGTTTTATTTAGCCAGCTGAAAAAATTCGGGTGTTATTATTTTTTTTCAGGTGACTGAAGGTGGTTCATTGATTATTTATCCCACATTAGAGGAAGATTCAGCTACCTATACTTGTGTGTTATCTAATGGATTGCAAGGTTCTGTAGCAGCGGATTGCTACTTAGACATTAGATGTAAGTAATTTTAGTTGTTTAGATTATTTAGGGCGAGGTTCAGTGGTTGCAGTGGCACCGAGGTTGATCATTGAGCGGATATATAAACTGCTTTAATTTTCACTCTATGCAGTTTCTCTCGCCGTGCTGATTTGGGTTGTTTACCTCATACTGAGAGGATGTTTATACATTTGAATGTATAAAAAATAATATGACTTACTCTTTTTTAACTCATAAATTATTTCATTAATGTTCATACATAATGGTACTGGTAACATACTGTGGTTGTTGTTATTTGCTAGTCAAAGCCAGGGTTTCACACACCGACTCATCGCAAAGTCTTCCAAAGGGCATGGTTGGTATCGTCGAGTGCTTCATCGAAGCAAATCCTCAAGTGAACTTGGTGACTTGGACCAAGAATGATAAACTCATTCATTTCGGAGAAGTTGATGGTTACAGTTTGCTCAAGAATGGCTCTCTCATGATAGCCAAGGTTCGATATTATTGCTTCAGTTCTTTATCAGTTTCTAGCATAAAATTCTGAGTGAAAAGTGTCTCTTATCAAGTTGGCAATTAAGCTTTTCTAGTCATTCACATGTCCTTAATCTTTCATGAGGATCATTTTAATACCAAGCTCATTGCTCTACGTTAGAACTAAGCTGAGATAATCCACATTGAAGTTGAGGTGCATGCTACACTCTGGAAAACTTAACCTTGAGAAAGTCGGTGTTACAGCTTGTTTTCTTGTCACGTTTCTAATGTTGGTTGCTATGGACTTTGCAAAAACACATTGAAGTTATGTTTAAATCCAGTAGAAGATCTGAGCTTTTCAGGAGAAAAAACCTGAAGCAAAATGACTGCTTCCACGGGCTACTGTCAGAGTTTGAATATAGAAGTTTTTTACAATTGCAGTACTAGTTTCTAGCCTTGGGTACAGGGTTATAAAATTAAATTTAAGTATTTCTTCAGCATTTTCTTGATAATTTGGTATGAGAATATAGAACTCCAATATATTTAGCGTTTGTTTTTATAAAAAAGCAAAATATTAACATTTGACCAAATTTTTGGTGCATTCTACCTTTGAAGCACCTTAACGTAGTTTTAACTATGCCGACTTAAGAAGGGTTTTGGTTTTTAGGTACAAACTTTTCATGCAAGTGTTATTTAACTAATAATGCTTAAGTGTTGGTTTACTTTAAATATAGCTACATTAGTAACCTAATTTTCTTAACTAGCGCATACTGTATGAATAATTGGCATGCAAATACATTCGTACAAAAATAGTTTATCTTTGTTATTCACTTTGTCTGGTGGAAAATAAGTATTACAACAAAACTTATTACAGGTTAAAAAGCGTCATGAAGGAGTATACACTTGTACACCGTACAATGTCATTGGCACAATAGGAACGTCGGCCGAAATTCATGTTGATGTTAAAGGTAAATTCACTCTCCTGCAGCTGTGTGGGTACATCAAAACATTTTTGGTTAACAATACTTTCTCGTAATTTATTTCTAGAATTGAAGACATTTGAAATGCATTCGTGCACTGATGTAACGTAATTATTTAACGACTAGAAAGCTGTCTTCATGCTCCCTACTTTTCAGTGTAAAGTAAAAAAGAAACATGATTTTAATAAAATTATCTTGCTATATGCGTCAGTTCTTTACCATAGTCATGTGGTTTTCTTTACTTGACTGTGTTGATTTCTTACAGCAGGCAATGAATTTGGATCTATTAGTATTTTAGTAGGTACTTGTAATTCTAGATCCGCCTGTGTTTTTGAAAAGGCCGGAACTGATTTACCAGCGCCTAAAAGGAGAAGCAGTAAAAATGCCTTGTGTGGCAACCGGGGAGAATGTTACATCAGTTCTGTGGAAGAGGGTAAGTTGTAACCCGACACTGACTAACAAAACTAAGGCTGTAACACCATAATGAACTGCGACAAGCCAGGTATGAAACTATATTGATGGGCGTGTTTTGTTTATTGCGGGTGTTGCTGCCCTGCACTCACCTTAATTAGTTTTTTAACATATTATTTAATTATCAGAAACACTTTGGCATTATTATAGGTGTTAAAACACTTACTTTTTACCGTATTTCAAAACAGATTATTATTATTATCATTATTATTATCATCACCATCGTCTTCATCATCATCGTCATCATCATCATTATTATAACTTTAATTAAGACAAAAAATAGAGCAGGATATGAAAATCATCCTGCTTTCCTTCGTTGCGAATACAAAAGAAGTTGCACTTCTTTCAGGTTTCCATAAGTGATGTTTTGTAAAAAATATTCTTGTGTTTATTGCGTTGTTACATTTAGCAAAACATTTTAAGTACTTTTAGCTGACCTTTAAGTATAACACAAAAATGGTTTGGAACTGATGCGGTACTTTGTCCAAATAAAATTCTCAAAAATCTCAAATGCGGTGTTTTTATTTGTACAGCGGGAGCAGTGTCCCTGGCTCTGTTGGTAAGCTAAAGTGCTTCCCAAGTCTGAAGAGTTTAGTTTACGCATTTGGTGGAGGTTTGGCAGTTAGTGGATTAAGTCCTTTAAAGCCGGATATTCTCAACAAATTAAATTTCGAATGTATATCAATTTATTTGTAAAACTAGCCATCATTTATTAAACATGTGTATTTTTTGAACAGATCCAGATGACTCCACTGAAGTCCAGAAACCAGAGGAGTTTTGACCTTTGGCGATAGTTGGCATGTGAGCCAAAGAATAATACAGTTTCAATGCATCAGTAGTTAGAAATCCAATTAATTTAAAAAGCAATGTGCGTCTTCATCCAGTTTGGATCTGTTAAATTCAAATCTGTGTGGTACTTAGTTTCCACTCTAAGCATGATCAAATAGTTGTGATGTTTTATTTGATAAGTAATAGTAAAGTAGGGTGTGAAACTTTTTCAGACTAATGGGAAACAGTTGCCATTCAACCGATCGGCTGCCACCAATGAATCGCTAAAGATATCAAACATCATAAAAGATGATCACGGTGAATATAACTGCATTGCTTCGAATGACGTTGCAACCATTGTTGCCAGTACATCTCTTCTGGTGTTGCGTAAGTGTAGCTTGCATTAATATTCCTTCTATTTTTAATGAATCGAATGTTAACGCGTCAATGATATCAGTGTATTAGTTTAAATAATGTCCATTAATTGATCGACTAGATGTGTTCCCAGATGTGGCTCGTCTGTTCTTTGTCAATAGCTGTGGTCCAAAGAACATTTTCTATGAATTCTTTAATAAAGCAAAAATCACAAAAATGTATAAAAAATTAACAGAATAACAATGAATATGAATATATATATATATGTTTGTATATTCTACACACAACAAAAGGTTTAGTCATAAGTTCTATGTTTCATTTCTGCTCAACTTCTTAAAAACACGATTTTAAAATTGTATTTTCGCAGCAAAGAAAACAGTGTCTCAAAAATTTACTGTTTTAAATGAAAAAACTCAGCTTTGATATTTTTTAACTACTTAAGAGTAGAAAATAGTACTTTCGTTCCATTTCGATCACGTTGTTAATCAGGTCAGAATTAGTCAATAACTAAATTAATCTCATTTTACAGAAATTTAGTCATTCTTGAACCAAATTTTTCAGTTCAGTTCCATCTTTGATTTTTCTTGCACGATACGCTCAGATTAGTTCTCCGATGTAATAAAATCTGGAGGATCTAAGTCAGGACAGTTTTCTAATTAATTCGCATAAAGAAATATGAAAAGCTGTGTGTCTTTTTTATTTAAAACAACAAAATTAATTTTTGAAAAATTTCTTTGTCTTTGTTGTGGAAAATACAATTTTATACCACATCAGGAATGAAATGTAAAACTTAAGGCTAAATTTGTCCTAGTGTGTAAAAATCTAGGTGTGTGTGTGTGTGTGTGCATGCGTGCGCGCGCGTGCGTGCATGTGTGCGTGCATGCATGTGTATATATTGTTAGTTTGTAATATAACAATATATATAATATAATATATATAACAATAATTAACAAACTAGTAATAAACATATACACAACATATATATATATATATATATATATATTTTGACTTGTATATTTTGTTTCATTAAAGAAAATTTGCTTGTAATGTTTTTTCAGGATGACCCTGTAGACACACTAACCACATAGGAGAGAAAATGTCTTTTTACTTCAAAGGCTTAATTTAATATGCCAGTGACTCCATAAAAATAGTAGTTCCTTCATTGTTTCTTCAAAGTAGTATGAATAGCACTATTTTCATAAAGTTTTTGGTATATTAAATTTTACTTCAGAAGTAAAAGTGTATTCTGTCTCTTATATGCTTAGTGTATTTATTATAATAGATAAGCACTGATAAAGGATAGATAAGCTACCATTTGGAAACTATGCGACAAGCTGATCAATTAATGGATGTTATTTCAAAACTAATGGTCACTGATACATTGCATTCAATTTTCATATTTACAGGAATTGCTTTTAATGTATTTTGATCCCTTTTGCAGCTTTCAAAATAGTGAATTCTTAAAACATGCAGCTATTACATATTGCATAGAATTAATTTACATATTGCATAATATTTACATACTAAAGTTATTCTACATGTTATGTTTAGTCCTACATACACAAACAGGCTCACAAAAATGCTTGACAATGAATATGAGACATAGTTTCTTGACTTAGATTGTCTTCTATGAAAGTTTCAAAGCCTTTACTCTAAGTGTAATTTCTGCAAAATTTGGAAAGTGTCCATCTTGAGCAATTTGTAATATGGTCTATCAATAATATGGCTGAACTATAGGTCTTGCAAGATGTAGGCTATATCAAGTTGATTTCAGCTGACAAAATCTGTACGGATGAAAGATTTTGAAGAAAAATAAAGAACTTTTTGATACTTGAAAGAGCATTCTCACATCTTTTACTGTTGTCACCATGGCAACTCTCAGAAGAGCACTCTCTTTTTTCATCAATCCTTGTAGTTTACCAGGAACTTTGAGATCATTTCTCAGATTATTTCTTAGGCTCAAGTCACACAAAATCAGAGTTTCTTCGATTTCGTTAGTAACGTAGTAGTTTTCTGAAAGTAGTCTGCATAGTTTGTGAGCATAAATTGATTGATAGAATATGAGTGTTTTATTGTCGTAATTCTGATCAGCAAATTTGGTTACATGTTTAGTTGTACTTTTGACACCGAAGTTTTTCACTATATGATTCATACATCTTGCATCGAGTAAAAATACTAAGCTAGTAGTCTGTAGTGGTTAGTGAGCCACCTCTTTTGAAAAATTTCCTCTTCTGTAGCACCTTAAATGTCATTGTTATTGTTGTTTTTACTAATGAACTGTTTATAATCAAGACGAACTGTCATTTTGGCTGAGATAACAGACCAGCTGCATTGAGAGTTTCAAAAGTTATACTGTCTTGGCAAATCATTACTTCTGCATAGCTTGGTGGTTGACTGTCCTGAGAAATTTGTGGCTGGACTTCATCGTAATGTGGAAGAGCACTATTTTGTTGTGAAGTCGGTATCCCTTCACTATTGTTAGATGTTCTAACATAATCAGGCGCAGCAACTGAGTCAGACTGCACATTTTGCCTAGAGTTTTCTGCACATTCTGGTGTCTCCCTTTCACAAGCAGCATTGTGTTCGGGCGAAGAACGGCGAAAGGATTGCTGCCTGCCCACAATGATCTGCTCCAGGCTGAAACAAATACGTATCACATCAGTTATATAAATAAAAACTTTTTTTCTTTTTTTCTTATTCTCATTAGTCTCTTAAACCCATTCTCTTGTTCTATGTATTGGTTAATTTGTTTAAAGATTAGTTTGTAGATAAAAAATCTTGTTAATATAAGCAAAAACCCCAAAATTACATTGTGCATCAAATAGCTTGATAGTACTAGCTAATACCTGAGTACTAACAGAATCCCGTTAAAAGGGGATCCTTGTCTGTCTGGTGTCCACAGTTGCAATTAATGTTTTTCTCATAAGTTTGCATCGAAAAAATATTATCATCATGAAACTCAGACGAATGATTCATCAAGATACTAGAGAACTTCCTACAAAAAAATCGTCGATTTTCGGCTTCTTTCTTAGTTAATTAGTTATTTAATTTGCAAAAGATTAAAACTGAAGCTATTCATAGCCAGTGTTCCTATCGATTTACTGAGCAGTTTTTGTCATTTTTTGTTCGTAAGAAGAGATAATTGGCCTTAATGAATGAAAGTTCATTAATAGACAATTAATTTTCAAAATCGTGAAATCCTGATTTATTCTTAGCTAGTTCTTGGAATAGAGCTCCTATACTGATTTTTTTTAAAGAAATTGCAGAAATATGAAGACTAACTGTGCACACCAGATGGATGGAGACCCTGTTTTAAAAGTCTGCAATCAATGCCCGCGGTGGCCGTATTTTCAAATTTTAAAAGAAGCCACTGTTTATATTACACAGTGTCTTTAAATGGTAGATTAAGCAGTGTAAAGTTTCGAAACTGCAGGGTTCGTATAGATCTTAATGTGTATTGAAACTTATCAGACTAATTGCAGCTGTCTAAAAATACACAAGCTACACAAACATTCCTGTTAATAAGATTGAAAAGTGTTAAAAAAATTGCCGCAGTTGTTATCTTTATTATGCAACATTAAATGTGTGCCTGCATAGCAAAATCGTCCACAAGTTGGCAATTAAGCTTTTCTGTGAAATCTCCATTTCATGAGAATCATTTTGATACCTAGCTCACTGCTTTATGTTATTTCTAAGCTGAGATAATCCACGTTGAAATTGTTATGCACGTATGCACTGAAAACGTAACCTTGAGAAAATCGCTGTTAAAGTTAGCCATTGTTTTCTGTTGTATTTCTACAAAACACTTAGCAACGACACAAATGTCGTTGTTACAGATTGTGCAAGAACACATTGAACTAATGTTTAAGTAGATAACCCTTACTGATGGAAGATCAACAGCGCTTAGCAACAGAAACAATCGTAAGCAAAATGACTGCTACCACGAGTTACTATGAGAGTTTGAAAATACTTTTTCTAGTAAAAGTTTTTTTACTAGTTTCTAACCAAAAAAGTGGTACGGGGTTATAAAATTAGTTTTTTGGATTTTTTTTACATTTTCTTGATAATTTGATGCTAGAATATAACAATCCAATATGATTAGCATTTGTTTTTGTGAAAACAAAAAACTGACATTTGAACAAATTTTTGTGCATTCTACATTGAAGCCTCATAACGTAGTTTTAAGTATGCCGACTCATAGGCGGTTTTGATTTGCAATGACACAAATATTGTTGTGTTACTTGGATGAAGGTGCATTTGACATGCTTGGACATTTTCAGTGCGCAAAGTCTTAGTGCTCACAAATCTTTGGCATCCATAATATTGCTACCCATAATGACAAACGTCAAAACATGCCTTCATTGTAATATTATAATTACCGAGGACATTGAATGTTGCACCCCGTAGCTTGGTAAATGAAACACCAACCACAAAAACAGTTGAGAAGAGCCAAAACGATCAAAGCTGCTCCTCCCAAACCTCCACCCACTCCCCATCCTCTCTTCACTGAAATTCCGATTATCACAATTCCTGCTATGAAACATGCTGAACCAAAACATAACAGTCCTATTCCATTACATTCGTCGGACACTTCTTCCTGTGCGTGTCTGCGTCTGCGAGTAGGCATTGTTTTAGTCACCTACAATAAGATTACCTTCAATTAGTGTTGAAATTCATTTTTAGTAGTAATTTATTTAATTGGAAATACAGTTATACAATCTGTGGAAACTACGAAAAAGAACATACAGTTAATATTAATGATTATGATATGATTGCCAATATATATGCAATTGCAATATATTACAATATGCAATATATATATATATGTGATTCATTTTGGATTATTGTAAATACAATACATTCATTGAGTTAGTTGCGTAAATAAATAAATAAAATAAACAATGTCGGTTAGTAGTTAAAAAACTCATATCTTTACACAAACAAAATGTGCTATTAACTAACATACTTATGCGATACTGAGTTCGGTTTTAAATTACAGAATCACAAATTATTCACAACATAAATATTGTAGAATATCATTATATTGCAGATTGCCTAAAAAGGAAAAGTCACTTCTGATTAAATCATTTAAAACATCTTTAACAAATGAAGGAGTGATAGCATATGTCACTGATAGTAAGACCTGAAGCAAAAAATCTGTTAGGTGCTTGCACCACTGTAAGCGCATCCAAATAATAATGTAAAAAAAAGAACAAAAAAACCAGGATGTTTTGCAATCTGTAATTAGTTTGTTTTACAATGTGCAACCTTGTACTTTTTGTTATGTGATGAACAAATCAAATTTCTGTAAATGACCAATGATGGGAGCAACAAGTAACTGCAACAAGTTACAAATTTTTCGAAATAACTGTAACCAGTTCTTTTTTTGGTATAAGTTATGACAGAAATAACAGTTACATTCACTGTTACATATGTCTTGAAATTAGTGACACAAAACCAAACCTAATATTTATTAAGAGTGCGTTGTAAATAGCTGCAGTTAGTTATTTTTTTGGCAGCTTCATTTTTAGAATTGTTACTGTAACTGTGACAAGTTCTTTTAGCAGGTTAGTAAAGGAACTACGCCAGCACTGATAAGCAAATAAAATATTTGGGCTTAATGTAAATTTACAAAAATGTATACAATGTACATTTACACTGCTTTTCTTTATGTTTCTGGAGACTTGGTGGGTCAAGTGTTCTTGATTACAATCAAACTTGGGTACTTACACATAATGAACTATTTATAAATGTAAGAAGCATTTTATCATTAAGCAACTCTAACATATAAAACTTTTCTTACTGTAAAATGGCATACTTCTTCTCAGTCATAGGTTAATTCGCTTTATCCATTTCTAAACTTGAAAATCAGCTACAAGCAAAATTCTCTCTTTGTGTGTCATGTAGTAACAAGGTAAAAAAGTATTCTTTTCTATGTGATTCAAAAATTGAACTTGTCTCTCACATGCAGCCATGAATTTGACAATTTGCTATTTGTACTGACGTGATGACACTAATTCATTTTCCACTTTATTTAATGCCAAAGGTAAAATAATGTTTCTGTCTTATCTAGAGCATACATCGTAAAAGAGCGAAGTGCTAGCTGCTCTATTTTTGTTCAAAGTTCACTCCATGAATTATGTTGTCTTACTAATTCTAACTCCTTTTTCCTTCTCTGTCACTCACACTATCTCTTGCTCATTCTTACTCTCACTTTCTCATGCACTGTCTTTTTCTCTCCCTGTCTGTGTTATGCACTTTTTCATGCCCTGTTTTTTCCTCTCTTTCTTGTTCATTGGCATACGGGGCAGGGGGAGGGCAGACTGCCCCCACCCCATGTTCGGGTTTCAAAAAATTCGGGCAATATTGATGCCAAAATCCGGGCAGAGCTGTCCTTTATATTTTCAGAAAATAGTTTTTTAACTTCGAAATTGATATTTTTTCAGATTTCAATCGTCATCACCTTATTTTTTCCTGGGATTCAAATATGGCCCAAATCTTGAGAGAGTAACATTTATGCCATGCACCTGGATGCCCGAATCTTGATCTCACAGGAGGCATGGTCCACACTGACTCCTGGTGCCGGCCGGCAGTGAGAGTGGTCTGGAAACAATTAGCATTCGCAAAATTGAAAATATACTAGTCGTTGGGTTCTCTGCTGGTTTCCGATTGTTTACAAAACTCTTATCGCTTCCTGTCTTCGGTACGAGCGCATTGATTATCAAATACAAATTCCCCATTATTTCATATTATTTACAAAATCCCGACTTTGTGCTTTAAGATTTCTGGTCCTTTGATAAATTTTTTTTCTGAGTTAATCTGACCGACGTGAAAAAGTGGCAATTGTCTGTGCATAGCTGCATTCTTAATTCTTGCATCTTGTGTGGTGATTGCTGATTTGACAGATCATGTAACCGATTCGTATATCAGTCATGAAATATGGATAATTCCTCTTTACTGGTCCATTGCTCTGTCATCTCAGTCATTGAATGTTCACTGGAAGTAAACTCTTCTGTTCTGGAAGTTATTGCTGCACTTCTGGTTCTTAGGACACTGTTTATACCATGATCAATGACAATCTTAGAAAGTTAATGATCCAGGTGCTTGTGCATAATCAAACAAGCACAGCTTATCAAGATATCTGGCCATATAGGTCATGTCATGTCTTGTGCATCACATTTCAATATGGCTACTAAATAATGTTGATCAGCTTCATGAGTTCAGTCTTATGTCATCAGAAATGACGCCTTCTTGTATTCACTATCTGGAACTTAGTATGGTTGTATTTGTTGAAACGGGGGCCTAAAAAATCTGGTAAAATTCTAACAATTCGGGTAAAGAATCCTCTGCTCCCCCAAAAATTTAGGGACCCCGTACGTCTATGCTCTTGTTTCTTTTTCTTAGGTTTTTCTACTTTTTCTCTGGCTCCTTTCGGGCCTTCTCTCTCTCTCTCTCTCTCTCACTCACTCACAGACACACACACACACGCATACTGATCTGTTCCAGGCTAAAACATGTCAGTTTTATTAACAGAAAGTTGTGATTGGTTTAAATAAATCCAAAAAAATTGACTAAACACAAGAAAAAAAGTAATTATGCGAAACCCAAAAATGCAAAAACTACATTATATGGCAAGTTGCTAAAGTGTTCTATGAGCAGTATCACTTGTTATGTGCTTGCACCACTGTAAGCGCATCCAAATAATAATTTAAAAAAAGAACAAAAAAACCAGATGTTAACCTGTCTCCCACATGTAACCGTAAATTTGCCATTTTTCCATTTCCCTTGATGTAATGATGCTGATATTTCTCTTTATTTAATGTCAAAGGTAAAATAATGCACCTGTCTTATCTCGACCACACAGTACAGGTATAAAATGTTAGCTGCTCTGTTTTTGTTCAAAGTTCATTTCATAAATTACATAATTACATCGCCTTTTCATTTCTAACTCTCTTCGTCTTTTTGATCTTGTGTTCTCTCTCTCATGCACTCTCCCTGTCTTTTTCTCAGTCCATTTTTTCTTTTTTATTCCTGTTTAGCATCCTCTCCTTGCTATTTTTCCCTCTCACAACTTTTCCCTCTACCAACACTTGTTCACTCTTAAATTATGTAAAATAAATATTTATTATTGTTTCTATTCTTCTCTCCCCTCTTATTATCATGCAACAGAATTTGGCTGAAGAATGAAAGTCTAAAATATTTTAGGGCACCCGAGGGAGCAAAAATATTTGTTTACCCATCGTTTACATTTTCTGTGGTTTCTGCTTTTGTCTGAGTCGAATTTTCTTTTAAACTGCACAAGACAAATGCTACAGTAGCATTTGTTTTCCTGCAGTTGCATCGTTTACCAACACTGTTTACCAGGCAACATTAACCCTTTCATGCCCAAATTATTTTTTAATAAGAAATTTTTTTTGGCTTTGTACTTTTGTTCAGTATGTCCATCTTGTTTACACATAATAATTTTCTTTTTTCTACCTTTACCCGTGTGCTAAATATAGCCTGTATCCCACAAGATACATTGGGATTCAATTGAAGCATAAAATGTGCTTCATTTTGCAACTGCTGATAATTTTTTTAAAGTATTTAAGACATTTAGTGTGCATGGTATGCTGATATGTACAAAGTCGTCTCTAAAGTACTGTACCTTGCGCAGTTTTTTATGCTATGTAGATTTTCTACTTTGCCATTTTATCACCATTTTTAGTCTAATGTTATTGGCTTAAATCAAAAAACTATTAACAGATCAAACAACTGTCAGTTTTAAAATTTTATTAATTTTAAAGGCAGAAAATATTCTCGTATCCCACGGGATACAACGGGTATGAACGGGTTAATACAGTGCACTCATATTGCTTATTTACAAAAGTACTGATACACATTTGCATTTACAGTTCACAAAGATTCTCTTGAGCAGGCATTAAAAACAGGTGCATACTATTTTTATGAATGACGTTGCTTGAATTTAGCTAAAAATGTTCAGTTGAAAAGTTAAAAGACCAGAAGACACTATATTTCACTAACGTGATAGGAAAATTGAGGTTTATTTTATACAAGTTCAACTATTCTAGATTTCTCCTGAAATGATCATTCTCTACTTTTATTTTTTGCGAGACATCAAAAACACTAGTTCTGGTGGACCAGGTCATGTCAGTTTTCAATAATGCATGTACCACCTATGATGAATCATCACACGGTTACAGTGTTACACCAAAATTAAAGCTTGATTGCTTCTTCATAACTTGGTAGTTCCTCATCAGGATGCTGCAGATCAGCATACGTAGGTAACATATCTATGTGATGGTCACGTGACGGTGGCGCAGACGGTTGTCTGGAGTCTTGAGACCTTTCTTGGCTTAATGCCCCAGGTGCTGTAGGCCTAGTTGGCCTGGGAAATGCTTGGAATCCCGACGGGGGTTCTGTACTCGGCGTTGACAGTTCAGGTGTATCACCGTTAAATGCTGGATTATCTGACACATTTTGTGACTGTGGTTGCCTTTCTTGTGTTCTTCGTGTCAATGGATATCTTTCCCTGCAAGGAAATAACAAATGTGTGTAATTTTCTTTAAAGGAATTTGATTGGTTTCAGTACTTAGAAGCTTTAATCTAGGTAGAATTGCAATGATAGAAACAGAAGCTGATAGCATCAGTGGTAGTACGTATTCCGTTCAATCAAATTTGATTGCAATAAATAATTGATAGAGATATTCACACCTGCATGAAACCTGCGTAGTTCTGTGTTTCTTGAGTCAGCAGCTTTTTAATATCATATTGTATGCAGTATGCTTGAATTTGTCTGACTTCCAGTATTTGACCCCGTATCTCTGAACTGCATAATGCTTAAAATAACAATTGAAATTGAAATTGAATTCAAAATCGAAAATGCGAAGGTGTTGAATATATCGCAAATGCAATTTGAATTATATACGTTGAGCAGCCAGACACTTAACTTTGGCTTAGTGCATCTAAATCTGTGACTTGCCCTTGTCGTAGCGTCATCAGGCTGTTCGTTGTTAAATAAAATCCTACTTTTTTGAAGGAAATTGTTTATGGCTGCTTAATAGCTGCATTGCCTCTGCTTATATTCAGCTCTCTGTCAGGAATCCATGAATATTAATAGAAGCCTATGAGCGTCACAAACTAGAATTGTTACAATTATTAAACTAAAAGCTTGGAGCAGTCTGTAGGTTGTTTTGTGTAAGTTAACATACTGTAATTATATAAACAAAAACGCCTTTCAAACACCTTATAAACAAACGAAAGTCATTCTCAGTGTCAGAAACATTGTTTGCTTTCCTTACCTTCTTAAAAATTGCACTTCTGTAGCATCCCTAAGTAAAGGGCAAGCAAACATTGTGGTAAGAATTCCCAGAAGCACAAGGAGCACGGCAGCAATGGCAGAGATTGCTCCGTCTTGATTTTGGATGCAGACTATGAAGTAAGCAATCCCTCCAATAAAAAAGACAGCTGAGGCGAAGCAACAGCCCACTCCTTCTGCAAACTTCTTCCGAGATGTGTTTACTTCTATCCTAGATAAAGAAACATTTGATTGACGAATGTTTTTGGAGAGGCATGGAGATTCTTAGCTCTATCTACCAAATATTGCTTATTAAATTAGTAATTTACTAAAACACTTCCAGATAAGAAACCACACTGTTTTGATGGCTCACTCAGCTCAGTTAAACCCTAGGTAGTCCGAGGTTCAGGACGGTTTCGTGACGATCTTGATCCTGAACACCCTTGGTCAACTCCTATTCTCAGTCGTCTGTATTTCCATGCTATATCTCCAAGACAACCGACTTGATTCCAACAACTCTTTCACAGCAAGTGGGATCTGAGCTCTAGCTGCGCATTAAATATTTGGTTACTTTTCTCTTTTCCAATCTACCTCCT
Source organism: Tubiluchus corallicola (assembly GCA_030141605.1). Taxonomy (NCBI): domain Eukaryota; kingdom Metazoa; phylum Priapulida; class Priapulimorpha; order Priapulimorphida; family Tubiluchidae; genus Tubiluchus; species Tubiluchus corallicola. Next base: position 512,019 of record JAQGDQ010000135.1, on the reverse strand, counting down.
CTAAAGCTCCTGTAGTAGTGAAGACAAAATTCAGTATTGGGTTACCATGAATAATGTTAATGGTATGAATAATGAATAATAACCTAAAGGGTTTCAGAGCCAACCGTTTTGTATTTACATGCTCACCTATGCTAAGCAACATCCAAATCTGATTGAGACCAAGTTAATTCGTTTAAATCTACATGTAGTTCATTTAATCTTTGGATGAAATCATTTGTAAATTAAACATCATGTCTTGACAACATTTTGACAAGTGTTCAAAACATCATCATGTTAAACCATTTACCTTGGACAGAGGTGATATTCCTCCTTTATTTCTTGAATATAACAAAATGGAAGCAGAAGCGCTAGCAATCCAAATCCTGTGAACATTGACCCCAGTACTATCATCGGAATTGCTGGTCTGAAATCGCTTTCATTGAATTTTATGCCAAGTGCTAATGATGTAATAGCTGGGGTAATGACGAATATACCAACGCACAAACAACATGCTAGGACTGAATAACAGCCCGTGTATGCACACTCGTCATAATCTGACATGTGTCTCTTATAATACCTTTTTGGTGTTATTGTTCAGAGTATGAAATGTCGTAGGTTGCAAAAAGACAATGAGTTCACGTAAAGTGATGTCCATAAGTCTGACATAGCAGAAAAATATACATCTTTGTATGTTGTTCAAACAAACCAGAGATAATCATATATAAAAGTACAAATAAACTGTTTACTCTTATATGCTATTTAAAGTTTTTCTGATGCTCTTATATACGAAAAACATCATTAGGCAAACACACTAGCAGTTACACTTCACAGTGCATAATAAACTAATACGGCAAGTAAGTGAGTTGTTACACTCCACACTAAACTTATATGTCTAGAGCATAAAGTATAAAGTATACTAGCTTGTATTCTTCGTTACGTTTATTTTAAGTGCTCAAGTGTTTTGTGACGACAGTGCAAAGTACATTATGTGCATGTCCACAGTTGATAACATTTACGTCACACTTCTTTATGCTCACTTTTTACTACTGATAATACCAGGAAAGCAGGAAGAAAGGCTTACTTAATTACCATAATAATTATAGCAGTTTCTCTGGTGGTTTTTCTAACAAGAACAAAGTAGATTCTTAAGGTAAACCTTTTTGTATAAATGTCACTATCTAGTGGAAATTAGTGATAGTTAAATGCTCATAATTGCTAGTTAAACTTATTGCGACCATGAAACCGACTTTTATGTAATTAATAGGCCAAATTATGCTGACATTCTTGACAGAACTTTTTTATACATCCATCTTAGAACACCCTACTAGATATAGAGATGTCTCCAGAACTGGACATTTTTATTCTTTCATTATTTTAGTTTATTGTGACTGATGAACACAATATTAGTAGTAGGCCTATAGCCATATTATTGTTTCTGTTTATCTAATTATCCTTTTGTTTCTGCTAAGATACTTTCCTCTTCTTTGTGATATATGTCTAGGACAAACATTGAAAAATTATTAAAAGTAGTTAATCTTTTACGTTAATCATTACAAAAAGAAAAGTTTGGTAGAAAATTAAGAACATTTGTCTATGAATTTTTTACACATTTTTTGCGGTGATAATGCAATCATGTTGTGGTCGTCTTCGTTGTCTGCCATTATTTAAATAGGCTGTTCTTTACATTTGCAATGCGCATTTACTAAGCTATCTTATATTAAAGTTAGTTTTGTTTTTGCAGAAACTACACCACATGCTCCCACAAATGTTAGAGTTGCCTCTGCTGTTTTCTCTGCCACTGTGTTGTGGGATCCGGCCTTTGATGGACTACGTGGACGACATTTGCAGACCTACGAATTGTGGTACATTTACTTCGTACATGCTCTTTTATAAGACTGTTTAAAATTTGAGTCTATACTCTATAGCTGATGCCACTTTCTTCAGCTTACCAAAAACATTCAGAGCCAGTGATGTGATGCAGTGAACACCACACACTCGCCCAAAAGACTATTTCAAACACAAAGTTTATACTTCTACCAAATGCAATTGTGTTTATTACTATATAAGGTGCTTTTAATGTTCCGGATTTTTCTTGCAGCAGTGAATCTGATCAAGCTTCAGACCATTGATATTTAGACAACTGTGAAGTGAATGATAAAAGTGCTAGTACTGTTTTTTTCTTCTCCTAAGGAAATTATTGATTTTTGGAAAAGTCCCAGCTAAGAAAGCACAGAGTGACTGAGTGGTTAAGGCACTTGGCTGTCGATCTAGAGATTCTGTGTTCGAATCCTACTTGTGTCTTGGTCTATCAAGCCATTTGATACTCGAGCAGAACTTTGTAGTCTCCTTCCTACTAACTAAAGTGCTTAGTTCAGGGGTGTGCAAATTATCTGACTAGCCAGGCCACATTAAACTTTCCCGCAATTCCTGCGGGCCACAGGCAGTTTGATCAAGGACCCAAGTGCAGAAAGGCCTAATAACGTTATTTTTGCATCCGACCTGCTTACATCATTACTACTACACTCAAGAAAGTATTTTAGAAGTTATTAAAATTTATATTACAAACTATATATTTCTACTTTCAGGACAGATAGTGGTAATTTCATTACAATGCATATTAGTAATGTGTATCACACAGTCTGTATAGTACAGTGATATTTAGTTACAACCGTCTTGTAAGGGTTAATGGCATCCGATCTAGTAGAAAAAAACTACCCACACTATCTTTGGGATCGTGGTACGGACTTCAGCTGGATACACTCAATTAATCGCCTGGGCCGCACTTTCATTAGGTTGACAAAATCTCCTTGCGGGCCACGCTAATTTTCTCGGCGGGCCGCAATTTGCACATCCCTGGCTTCGTTTGTCTGCTAGCGGAAGAATGATTGTCCAAGTGATGGGTCATCTGCTTGTCTTCTGTGTGAGCTGAGATTCCTTAGATGCCAAAACCACCTTTCTTTACACTCCGTTAGGGGATGGTGGTCATTCTACTTCTTTTTAGTATTGTTTCCTTTGATTTAGGCTTTTTAAGAATGTAAGTGTAGGTATAAGTTTTAAGTGTAACAACAATAATAAGATCATCATAGTTCAATAACTTAGTATCCCTAGTAATGTGGTAGTGTTTAGAAACTAGTGATGGAGTCTTACCAATTGGAAATTGAAAAAGGATGTTGTTCAATGCCCTTACGCTTGCTGTATAACAATTCCTTATTCCATGACAGTACAGTGGTTTTATGTAAGTTGATTCAAAAAGTTCCTAATACTCTAATTACTAATTAATTATTAAAACTTGTGATAGATGGCACTGAACTATCACGCTGCAGCATTTGTTTATGTGGTGTTGCTGCCATTATTTAAAAGATACAGGTAGAGAAAAGAAGAGGACACTTTGCATGGTGATGGCTGTTTCAGCATGCAGAATAATTTAAAAAAAACGCATTTTGCAGGTACAAGCCAACATACAGTGAAGACAAGGACTGGAAGACCATACAAGTGAAGCCACACAATGCCACATCTTTCACAGTTTACAATCTACTGCCAAACACTGATTATGAGTATACGATCAGAGCTAACAATGAGCTTGGATTCGGAATGTTCTCACCTGTTGTCGTGTCGAGAAGTAAAAGTAAGCAGTAATTAATTCACTGTAACAATTGACATCTAACATAATGTCAATCATTTTCATTGATTGCCCAATCAGCAGGCAAGTTATTTCACACACCCCTGCAGCAGGGGACATTTAGCTACAGCTGCATCTAATAGTGTTGTGGAAAATGCTCAACTTTTCATTAGTTTGCGGGAGAAATATTGGCCTGGTTCTAGATTTTGTTGTCAATTGAAATTGTAAGTGAATCAGGTGAAATCTATAGTCTAGTTCTGTTTATAAGAAGAAATGCGCAGCGCTTACGTTTATGAGTTGCTGATTAAACCATTTTGCAATCAAGAAAATATGCAGTTTAGTTGTTTTAAAGCTGTAGAGTGAACTTTACCTTGAATGTGTTCTTAATTTTCCCTTGAAGTTTTTCTAAAAAAAACTGTAGCAGTTTACTTGCAAACCGACGTGCAAAATAAAATTTAAAATGGGCATGATTCTGTTTTAGGTTATGAAAGTCTAGGAACTGAGTTGCCAACTGATGCCCATGGCTCGACTTTTATTCCACCGATCCTTGAGCCAGCAGGTAAAATTAAAATGAAATTAAAAATTAAAAATCAAGTTTCCGATAGTTGCATGTTTATTGTAAGTACTAAGCACCAAAGGCTAAGCTTCTCTAAGATGACCCACTTAACAGGTAGAGATATGCAATACTATCAATTATACGTATATCCTTCTTTTCTGAGGTAAAGTGACAGAATCATCATGGTGACTGAAACTATTGAGAGTGACTTTGGAGCCTGTGAGTACTCGATTTCATCTAGTCTCAATAGGCAAGAATATATTGGTTGAGAAATGACACACAATAGCAAAAGTTCTTGGTTTTCAAAAGTTTTTCTTTATTTACCTAACTGAATATCATCCTAAATTGCCGTACTAACACAGTTTAATTACTTATTCTGTTTTTGTTGCTGATTTTGATAAATATTTTGTGCCATTTTGAGTACATAGGACGGACACCTTTGTTTACGTGAATAAAAAATTGTGTTTTAATTGAAATTTAATTACTTTGGCACTATAGTTTCATTTTTCTGATGATTTTTCGTCTCGACTCAATTTTTGTGAGAAATACTTCTCAGCTCACTTCATCTTGTCTTGAGTTTGGAAAACCCTCTCGCAGATACCTAGAGCAAGTAATAAAAGTGGCCACCGATTTTCCCGTCTATTCACTAGCCAGCCTTAGCGTTGCTTAGTGTCCTTGCCTTAGCTTTGATTACTTGACATAACTACTCGGCTATTCACCTTGTCCTGTGTGGGATAAATTAAGTTTACACAAATGTGTATCAAGTCAGCACACCAGCAAAGACCAATGATTCATGTTTGGTATTGTCGTAACACATTCTCTGGAAAAATGTAGCCTCCTTGATGCTATTTTCCTAACAGTAGTCTGATTTTTTCGAAAAGCCAAAATTTTAATCTTTATTTATCGTGTTTTGTTATTTATTATAACACAGAAGCGACATTAATAATGCCATAAACTTTCCTATTTGACTACCATAATCATCAAACATTTCTCTCTAAGCACAGGTTACTATAATTATCACACATTTCTTGCAAACGTCTTTCAGGTCCACAGCCGGGTCGACCACTTGACGTCACGGCAACAGTGGCAACGGCTCCAGACGGCACTTCTGGTGTTAAAATTGTGTGGAAAGAACCAAATGATAAAACTGTGCCCATTGTTTACTATATTGTTGAATATAAGGAAGATAAAATGGTAAAAGATAATAGTTTACTTCTATACATCATTTTTAAAAATCAACATTAGAGTGTAATATCCACCAAAACAGTTTCATTATTAGTTGCCTAACAGAAAAAAAAAATATATATATATATATATATATATAATAAAAAATGAAATTATGTGCAGCTTTTGATTACATGATTTTTCGTGACAGAATCTTAAAGACTACTTTGCTAATAATTACAAATAATGTAAATACATGAAATGTACTAAAGTATTAATATAACATTTTTATGTTTTGTTTTTCTAGAATGCTCACTGGAGGCAGCTCAGTCCGCGGTTGCTTCGCACTCAAACCGAATATTTTGCTACAAATTTGCAGTTTGGGGTGAGATATCGGTTCCGTGTCTTCGCATTCACTTTAACATCATTTAGTGAACCAAGCGCAGAAAAATTTTTAGACATACCAAGTATGTATGCTTTGTTTTTTGTGCTGTACAATATTATTACATAGTTTTATATTATTGTTTTAGTTATTACTGTCTTAGTTATTTTTGTTATAGATAAGCTCCCTGGAAGTTAGGTATATTAGAAATTTGCAAAAAAAATTTAGCAAGATTCAACAACAAGTGGGATAAGCAACTTGTTACAATTAGTAAAATCACATTAAAGTCTTGATAACCTCATGCTTGGACATGCTTATTTAGTGAGTTTGCATAATTTCATAATTTTCAAATGAGTGGCAATTCCCTTTGCACCTGAAAATTTTTATACTGCAATAGTGTAAATTTACCTCACACTGTATATACAGTTTTGTTATATTTATAGTTAAAAGTGATAACAACAAAATAATCCCAAAATGGCTAAATAATGTGTATTTTCGTTTAACACGTCTCTAATTGAAGTTATGCTGGCTATTTAGACTGCAATATATGTCTTCATCATTAAATCAGGGAGATGTTTTCTTTCAGGAAAACCATTCCAGTTAGGAAGGGCGGGAAAAGCGGGACTCATTGGTGGTCTGACTTTCCTGGCTGTTACCGGTGTTTTAGCACTCATAGCGGTGCGTTTCTGCAGTAAATATGCAAAGAAGGACAAACGGAAAAAGTACAGTGATAAAAGATACGGTAAGTAATTGTTAATAATTAATTAATGGATGGATTTACTTGATAATAAAGGCGAAGTTGATGTTATCTATTACGATTTTTTAAAAGTGTTTGATTGAGTCCCCCGTCTGGACTGCTTCAAAAACTTGAGACATACGGAATTTCTGGTCACCTGCTAACATAGATTAATAGTTTTCTTTGTCGGAGAAAGCAATGTGTAGTAGTCAACGGGCAAGAATTATAGAATGGGCAAATGTGACCAGCGGTATACCTCAGGGAAGTGTGCTTGGACCTATTTTATTTACTATTTGCATAAATGATCTTCCTGAAGTTTTCAACTGCAGTAAAAGCCTGTTTGCAGACGACACTAAAATATATGGAAAAGCATGCTGCCTGAGGTCATGCAGAATAATATTAACTGTGCTGACCAATGGTGTCGCCAATGGCAAATGGAATTTAACACTGAAAAATGTTAACTCCTGACTATTGGAAGGCATGATATTGCAGATCGTACATATAAAATGGCACATGAGAGTTCTAGAGAAATTATAAGCGTCACAGAAGTAAAAGATCTGGGTATCACCATCGCCAGTGTGCTTAATTTTCAAACACATGTAAACAACGTTGTTAATAAAGCACATGGAAAACTGACCTTAATCAAACATAGTTTTTCTTTTCTTGATGGATCTATGATGACCAAGCTATATAAATCAATGATTCACCCTATATTGGATTATGGTGATGTGATATGGAGCCCAAATCTTCAAGACATGATAAGGAAATTTGAAAGTATACAACGGCGAGACTCGACCTGCTGTTTCTCATTTACCATATGTTGCAAGAGTCTGCGCCTTACAACTCTGAAGTATAGATGCAAAAGACAAGATTTAATTCAAACATTTCGTATCCTTAAAGGTATAGAAACCATCAACAGCGAATATTTTTCCATCGACAAGACATACCATGGTACCAGAGGTCACTCCTACAAAATCAAGAAGAGAACAGTTCCCCAAAGGTAGAGTAGAAAGAGGTTCACATTTGCAAGGCGAGTAATTGATGAGTGGAACATGCTGCCTGACACTGTAGTTCAAGCCGCCAACCCTGCCCAGTTTAAGCTTCGTCTTGATAGACACTGGAAATGCAATTCAGAAATATATATAGACCTCAGGTTGCCACAATGGCAACAGGTAACCTTGTGCTACACTTCATGATAGTAGCATGTATGGCCACCGATTATGTTCATTTTTTATGTTAATAAAGTAAACAAGGAAGAGTGGAGAGGTCCATAAACTATTTGTGCTTAACCTCTATCCTTCGACAATAACGGTAACGGTTACGAGGTGCTGAGAAAAGTAGGTACTTGATCTATTAACTGCAGTCTCGATGAAATTAATGCAGCTTTGCTACATGACTTACTATCATTACAAGTACAATGACTATCTAATTTTCTGCTGTTTTACATGTATCCAAGAAAAGTTTGACGAATTAACTTTCTCTGTGAACAAAAACGATGAATGCCCTGAAAAAAGCACATGGTAGAAGCACAAATATTATCAATCATGAGTGCAGATTTGGCTGTACCTGTACATGAGGTGCATCAATTTAGTAGCAGATGTACCGATCGACTGCTAGGCAAGTAATCAATAGATCATTCGACTATACCACTCAATCACTACGCCTTCCGTAAGTACGTGCGCTACTGAGCAATTCGAGGAGTTTAGAAAAAACTACAGGCACGGTTTTTTATATATTCTTTGTAGACAGTTTACTGTGTGTTTGTTTTAATTTGTTGGTGTTTGCCAAGTAAGTTTTCCAAGCTAACCTGAGCTTTTCATTTGATAAAGGATGCAAAACCATTGCATCTTCTGGATGCTTCAAGCCATCATATCTGTCTATCTGCTTGTCTGTTGCATAGAAATGCAGCATGTTTTTACGAATGACACCTGCATATTCTGCTAGTAATCCCGTAATGTAAATGTCTTCCATTCTAAATAGTTGCACTGTTAGTGCTGCTCTATATAAGTGTGTTAAAGCCTTTTGGCCGATAAAATAAGCCGGCCCAGAAACGTAGTCAGGGAAAACAGATTTACTGTACTCCATTTCTGATATGTACCATTTGTCTCCAGGATCACGAATTGGCACTTTGTTTTTTAGCAATCGGCCAATGATAATATTGTCATGCACACGATGCAAATTTTCTGTAATATTATAAACATTTAAAAATACATCGCTATCGACTTTAGCCACAAACCGAGCCTGCTGGCAAAACTGGCGTGCAACGGACAGCATCCCTACTGATTTATGCACCAAATTATCATAGTGATCTTCAACGTCTATCTGTATGATGTCCCTGTGTACCTTGTTTTCTTTCACTATTGAAGCTTGCATGGTGCTATTTTCACTTTTTCCAATGAGAAAAACCAGATTCAGCTTTGGCTGTTGCTTTATAACTGAACCCCACGTGTTTCGAATGCATTTTCTATCCTGTTTGTCTGATGATTTCGACAGCACAAATGCCATTAACTCAACCTTCCCGGTACACATTGACGAAATTGTACTCATGCAGTCAAACGAATCACCACAAGGTATCATATATTTTGGAAATTTGTAATTCCTAATCAGTATTGTTTTTAGCACAACCTTCTTTTCCACAATATGTCTGAGTGCCAAGTAAACTGCAACCACCAATGTCATTAGCACAACCCATTGTTTCATTCCCCGCATTGCTTTTTCACTTAGAATAACAGTTTTTCCTCAATATTGTTCTCTTTATTAAAGACGCTTTTACAAAAATTGAAGAAAGGATCTAGTTTTCTTATTGTAATAACTGTAATTTTTACATTCTGTTTCTTTGAACTTTGATGCGTGCACTATTTGTGCACATACACGTAATGAACTTTGGTTTATGTACATACTGGTAATTGTCCTTCATACAAACCTATGTAGCTGAAACTCTCGCTTCGCTACATGCCCTTTAGAAGTGAGTGTGCTCACATTTTGAGCTTACACTACTCTCTTATTTCGTAAGACGAGATAGATAAGTATATAAAAAACCTAAGAAATGCCTGTGATTGTGCTATAGTGATACCTCCACTGTGTTTAATTTGACGTGCTTCTTGCATGTATAAATTTAAGAGTATTGTTTTTCTAATTGTAAAATTTAATATAATTGAAATTTTTGAACTTTGTCTCGTGACAAATGATAAGACAATATTCCCGTCTCTATTTTAGTTTTGTTTGCTGCAAACAATGGCAAGAAGATGTCAAACTGTTAAGCATGTTCAAAAGTGCATTCATAGTATCACTCGATCTTCTGGTCTCAACTGTGAGGTAATATGGGTACTGATAATTCAAGAAAATATTTGTCTAGAATCATTAGATACGCGAATACAGAAGGAAACTAAAAATGTGAGCCAATGGTAAATGTGTCTGGTGTTTTTAAAAAAACTGTGTTGTAATCAGCTAGAATCTACATTCTGTCAAATACGTAACTTCTTAAAAATGTCCTGGATTTTTACTAAACTTACGCAATACACACAGCCATCATTACTCTGTAGTTTACATATAGTATTGTTTGCTAGCATAGCAAATTATATCAACTTTTACATTACTTGTATCTGCTTAGTCTTATTATAGTAATTTGGGTTATTAATACCTTCTGGTACTAGTACAGTAATTGTAAGTTTACATATCACTATAGTAATTTTGTACCAGTGTTTGTATTTTGTACGATTGACTATGTTGATAATATTATATGAATGTAATAATCTTTCCTGCTTCTGATATAGTTTTATTGCCAATATGAGCTGTGGTAATGCTGCTGTTACAATTGATTTTCCATGTTAAAAATTTATAGTGAAAACAATTGGTCAGTAATTGATAAAAGTATACTGGTAGTTTTTTTCATTTCTTTTCACTTGGCATGGTTGACAAAAGTTTTTATTGCCATGTTAAATTTTTTGCTCAATTAATTGTTTATAAATTTGTGTGTATTTGTTATAGAATAGTGTTAGCGAACGTATTTTATGCTTTCGAAAAAATATGTCAAGTATTGAGAAAAATTCCTAAATCTTACTGCTGTTTGAAAGCTCATGCCCGAGACTAGCTGTTTCTGATTGTATCATCTTAGTCACGTATGTGTACGGTTAAATAAATTCTCCATTTAGTAGTTCTTTAAAACGACGAAGCAATTGATTTTCTTGACATTTTAATTCCACTTATGTAGTGAAATGTCTCATAATTATTCTTGTAGGGTGTGAGATGACTGTCTTTAAACTAGCTTTCGAGGTATTATTTATTTATGCATGTATTAATGGGTTTTGATTCAGTCATATGGAAAACATGATCTCATAACTGTAATGTCATGAATGTCACAAAACACATGAATGGTGTGGTAAAGGGAAGTCTGAGAATGGCTTCAGTCATGCATATCAGCAGGGCCGGATTATCCTGTAGGCTATTAGGCGCTTGCCTTAAGCTTGGGGGCCTCGTGCTTTGGTAACTTGCAGAAAAATCTGTATTTTCACTGCAGTTATGTTGAAATACGTGCTAATTTGGTTTACAATAAATAGTAAAATTGTATTTCTTATAGAATATTTTTATTGACAAATAAAAAATAGCTATACTAATTTATTTAAAGAGTTTGCAACAAGTTTACTTCAAACAATGTAAATGTCGCTAAAATATATCAGGGTAAAAATTATTCAAGACGGGTGCAACAAGTTTACTTCAAACAATGTAAATGTCGCTAAAATGTATCAGGGTAAAAATTATTCAAGACGGGTGCAACAAGTTTACTTCAAACAATGTAAATGTCGCTAAAATATACCAGAGTAAAAATAATTCAAGAAAAATTATGCAGGCGAATTAGATGGTGGCTTCGTATCTGAGGAGGCCCTATAATTTCATTAGGTTAGGGGCCCAAAGGGTCATAATACAGCCCTGCATATTGTTTTTTTTTATTGGTTTTAGTTGTGAGAATTGATTTTTCCAGCACTTAATGTTAGAAAAATCAATTTTGTAATCAACATATTGACTATGTTCCAGCACTTAATGTGTTGTTTATATTCCACTGTGTTAACAAATTACAGTTGTGGTTTTTATTTATGTAATTGCGTAGCCTAAATGTTGAAGTTGGTTCAGATTGTACATGGAAGGCCAAAACTCTTGATGAGAAAGAAAGCACAAATGTGAGTTGGTTCTGTGTATGAATGAAATACAGAACTCCCATTGCAAATTTGCAATCTAACTATTGTTTTTATTGTAGCAAACATCTATAATTACTTCACTTTTAATAATGCAAATTTTATGCACATTTTTATAATGAATGTACAAAAATGTTGTGCATTTCTTTATGAAACAAAAATTTGCTTCTGTTGCATGATTTAATAGCATAATAGTTAAAGAATCTAGTCACCCTTAATAAATTATTAGCTATTATTTCAGATTATAAAGGTATAATTCAATATCTAGGTATATAAAATAACACTTTCTTGACCAATAAACGTTGTTAACATGTTCAAAGACATCGTGCTTAAACGTCAATTGTAATTTGCTTCCAAGTGTTTAAGGTATGATCATTTTTATATCTTAAAATTAAGTTTTTCACTAGCTTATATGTCAAACATGTATTTATTGTTTAATATGTATGCAATTTTTTGATATTTTGTTTTTCAGCCAAAATAGTATTATTAGAGGCTTAATCGTGTGATAAATATTTCAAATTATACACTTAAATTATTATATTGTCTTTTGAAGTTTGCACAATTTTATTATTATTTTCTATTTCAATGTCTTTTTTAAATACGTTTGTGTGACCACCTAATGAAGTTTGTTTTTTTACAGTATTTTAGATTGTTTAAAGCATTTTTACATGTGCATTTAACTTATTTAGTGTACGTTATCAGATTATTAAAGTTGTACTTTATCTGTAAACATTCTGTTTATGCGTTTTTATACAGCCACAGCGTACAATCAAACCATTTGCTACTTTTTGGTTATTTTTATTTAATTGTTGTTTTTGCTTGCAGTGAACTGATAGGAATAAGCATATTTTCACGGACAGCTTATTTTGATAGTGACCTCTACTGTGTCAAATGTTGACATTATAAATTTTAATTTTATTTGAAACTCACTTTGACTGAAACTATGATGATTTAATTTCAGAGTATTCTACTTTCGAATATGATGTGAGATGCTAAATTTCGAAAGAATTCGCATAATAAACAATGGGCAATAGTTACAACAATTTAAGACAAAAAAACTAACTTTCACTGCCATAACATTACTATTATAAAGCAAATAATAGCAAGGTAGAGTTTTTTAAATTTATTACGCAAATGAAGTACGAAAACAAAATAAAAATTTTAAGATTACAAGGCAAGTTAGTTTATAAAAATATGCAGTCTATTTCTACATATAGACACATTTTCTTTAAAAAAAGATGACAATTATATTCCTACTGGCATGTCATAAAAACTAAAAATTGGTTCTTACCAAACATTACGTTCCAACAAATCAGAAAATATAGAATGCTAATTTTGACTAAAAATTAAATGTGTTTTTAACAATTATGAATGTCTACCAGTTTCACCCATTTTGGTTTGAAAAGAATAAAAAAACAGAAAAGAATGTTTCTGCTATAGGAAGTCAGTACTGAAAAAATTCAATCACAGCAAATTCTCCAGGATTTAGAGTGATACCTCCATCTATGTTGAGAGTGTCTCCAGTTTTGAAGTTCTCACTGTATGCCATTATAACCTAGAAAATAACAATGGTAATCATTTTAAACCCATTTTGAGGAAAATGGAAATTGCTATTTTTATTACTTAAAGAATATCAAAAAGAAAAATTATATATTGTGTGAATGCTATATCCTATAAAAAGAAGTCAAAATGTAAAAATGCTAAAAACAGGCGATAAATAGAATACATTATTCGGAAACAGAAAATTTGTTCGAGTTATGGAAATGTACAAGTTGGACAATATTCGTAAGAAAATAATACGAGTCGCTTATCATCATCAAACAATACATTAATAACACTACAGCCTGTGAAAATGACAAACTGAGCCTTTAATCAAATATCAAACAATTTTTATAAATAATCAAAAATAAAATAACTGGGCCACCTCTATTGTAGCCTGAGTAGCATGGTTAATAGAATTAGGCAATAATAATATTGTGATTTACATTAAACCACCTTCATTAACCCATGTTGTGTGTAGCATCTGCTAAGGTAATACAAGAAATCTTAGCATTTTTGCTGAAACTAGCAGTCAAAATTGTAATGTGGTGCACACTTTTGCACAGTACTTCTCGCTTGGGAGGCTGGTCAAGGTAATTTCTGTAGAATTCATAAGCATTGTACTAGGTTTTCAGTTTGAGTTACGCGATAATTCAAGTTACACGATGTTTACTAAAGGGAAAATCCGTTTTCCACAAGATCTGTTCTAAACACACAAGAATTCGAGTTATACATAGTTTATTGTATTATGAATAAACAACAGTTCGTAATTGTTGTTAACAGTTATTATTCTTCAGTGAAAACAGGAAAAAATGGAGTTTCAGCAAGCATTGCTCTACTCCATACAGTTTTATGCAAATAAATAAAGTTTAAATAGCACTACAATTGTAAATAATTTCTTTACACACTTATTAAAGGAAAGGCCAAGCCTTCTAGAAAGTTAGGATTATTTTAATGTAGGTGAAAAATGTTAGGATTTAGTAATAAAAGTGTGATAAGCACCTTGTGTGATTAGTAAAATCACTTTAACGTAGCGATCATTTCAAACTTTGGTGCTCCCATTTTGAATGTCATTCTTCCCCAATGACATCTTTCATTTATGAAGAAAGCAGCGCACTGTCAATTTCCATCAAAAGTATAGGCCTAATAAGTTTCTACAAAAAATTAGATATAGCTAACTTTCTCATATTTTTGCATGAACATTAGATAAGCTACAAAAGTTCAAAATAGTTTAACCAGCGTAGGCTTATTCAAAGTTCACCAGTGTCTTGTCCTTTCCTTTAATAAGTAAAGAACTACCTCTCCTGATTTATCTGTCCCTGTCACATCCTCTTCATACTGGTATGTTTCATTTGCAAACCCGATGTTTGTGACAACCAGGAATGACGGCTCACCATGCAGATAGTTACGGCTAAATGAAAATAAATTCTCCCTTGGCTGTGCTAAAATGCAGTCTCCCTCTCGAAAGCTGATATATTCTTTTCTGAGCTTGATTAGCTGTTTATACAGATTTAACGTGGAATTTTCAACTGGTTTTTGAACCTGAAAGAAATAGAAATTTATGATAAAAAATATATTACTTTTCTTAAGTGAGTAAAATGCAAACTGGAGTGATACAAAACAACATACAACAGTGAAAACACACCAAAACAAAAATTATTTGGAATTAATCTATTTAATAATAGCAATGCAATGTTACTTATACAACACTATTTTTCATCATAAATAGCAATCTTACTCACACAAAATTAATTTTTTACAATAACTAAAGATTGTATACATCGTTTCAAATAAAAGTAGCTAACTAATAAATTTCACCTCTACATTGAGCGATTGAAAGTCCTCATGAACTGGAAGCCAAGTTTCATTAGTAGTAGAGAAGCCAGCAGATGGCTGAGATGAATCCCACTGCATAGGAGTTCTCTCCGGATCTCTGGAAAACTCATGGTACCGATCCTGAAAAGTTAGATTGCAAGCTAAATTCAAGTAAAAGTCCCAATTTTTTCGACACCAACTTTCATGGACTGTTAAGATCAATAATCTTTTACTTCATTCTACATTGGAACAAAATTTGCACTTTTATTCGCATCATTCACGTATCTATATCATTTATCATTCATTTACATGAAAGTATCATACAGCAGACATCCAAAAACAATATTAATTGAAATATCAAAACAGGGTTACGATTTTCTGAGCCAGTTGTAGTGGTTATATTCTAGAGAAAATGCAAAATATGCAAAACTCACTGAAGTAAATGCAGCTGTAGCACAAGTTAGAAGCTAGAAAGTTACTTTTCATGCCAGGTACAGTAGGTACCAAGTACAATTTTTCCAGATTAAAGACAGCTAAAGGAAAACTTCACACAACCTTATTTTATTTTCAGTCAGATGCCAAATGACCCGTCTCATCAAAATATCTCGATGCATATACGTAATGCTAGAAACAATAACGCCAAAATTACCAAAACAAAATGACATACCGGTCCAAAATTCAAGCCAAACGGATCTTGAGTCTGTTCCCAAGATATGTTGACATTCATCATACCAATTTCTTCCCCATAATAACTAGTGGGAGTGCCTGGTAGCAAAAGCAGTACAGCGTTGATGGCATTCACATAAAGTTCACCGAGCTTTGAGGCAATTCGATGATTATCATGATTTCCAACAACCCAGTTCGGCCAACGGTCATCGTTCATGTAGTCCAGCCAACTCTTCACCAACTCATGTAGACAGGTACCTGAATGACAGTCCTTCCCTCCAAGTTTTATCAGCTCGAAGTTGAAAGAAATGTCCGCCACGTCGTAATATAGCATTGTGACGTTCAGTGGAGAATAAACTTCGGCAACGCTAAAGCTGAATTAACAGAGACGTAATTTAAACATTATAGCACTGATTACATAATAATAACAAGTTTTTCTTAAGTTAATTCCTTGCTTCACGAAGAGCTTTGTATCATCTCACAACAGCATATAGCAATCTATTATCTATTACCATCGCGGTTTCATTTGAAGTCTGGAATGTAGCAAGCAGCTTGTTCTGTGAATGTTGCAGCACTAGAACAACAACTCTCTTGAGCAGTAGAACTGCTAGGACAGATTCTTCTGTAATATCAGACTACTGTAACAGTGACTAAGAAGTACATGTTTTTCTTGCTTTTTCATGTCTGAACCTGCAATATCTCATCTCCTGTACCTATCAGATCTCGGCTCATGAGAAAACGAATGGCATACGGAAAAGAAATAATTACTGCAGTGAAAGTTCAACGTATGAATATCAGTAAACTATAAATATATAAATGTAGTTCATGATTAAATGGTGCTGGCATATTCTTGCCCAAAACTAAGTACGTCACGAATTTTAAACTACCGAATCCGAATCTAAACTGAATCTCACTGTATACTAATTTTCAAATTCAAATTGAATCCGGATCAAATCTGAATCTTAATTTAAAGTAATTTTTGAAACCAAATTGGATTCAAATCACAATTTTTTATATATTATTTTAAACCAAATCTTATTTGAATCTCCGTATTTTCCAGTCAAATTATGGCAGATTGATAAGGCAACTGCGATTTTCACAAAGAATAAAACAGATGCCTTTATGAACAGCACCATTGACAGTAATTCTGCAATAATAAAAACCATGATCTAGTTATTTTGTAACAGATTTTTTTCTGTCTGTGACTGATATATCATTTTACTGAAAGAAAGAGTAACTGAAGAAATATGTTATGAATAATCAAAAATAAAATGACTGGTCCACCTGTAGGCTGAGTAATATGGTTGATAGAGTTCTGCAATTACTGTGATCTAGTCATTAAATCATGTCCCTCAAGTCATGTTGTGTGCAACGTTCTGCTAATGTAATACAAGAAATCTTAGCGTTTAAACTGAAACCACCAGTTAAAATCATAATGCAGTGTTTGCTTTCGCATAGGATTTCATGAGTGAACACAGAATGAAACTGAATGTGGCTCCATTCGCACATTTCAAGTAAGACAAAAAATTATCAAAAAAGCAGCGATTTAAGAAACTTTGACAAAAAATTAAAGGTAAAAGAGTGTATAATTGTTTTATAATATAAAGCACTACGGAATTCTTGCACAGCCGATGCTAAGCCAATAAAAGAAACTCTGCCAAATTAGATCAATCTTAAGTAACATAGAACTTCACCAATTTCAATCAAAGCACGAATTTAGTTTGAAAGCTTTGCTTCTGGCGCAGCCTTCGTGACATCCCTACCCAAAACAGATTTAAATTTGTAAGATTTTACAAAATCCTAGACTTACATATATTTATCGTTGTTTTCTCCATAAGTGATAAACAAGTCCCGCCATTCTTTCATTATCTCTCTTGTAAGTGGTAAGTCGGTTGTGTAAATGTGGTCCAGATACTCGTACTGGTCCTGTATACAAAAGATGCAAATTTTTGCAATTACCTTATATTACCTATAACGACAAATGAAACCTAAGCAACTCGTTAGTGGTTTAAAGCAGGCAAAGATAATTTTTCAACAAATGAAGAGAATTTGGAACAAAATTACTGCTGTGCCTTTCACAATTATAACGAAAAATTTTAAATCAACTGACGCTTGCCTTTCCATTTTGGACATTTAATTCTAAATGTTCTTTTGGAATTATACTGGAATCGCTTTTGGAATTGTGTCAGTGACAGCGGTAATGTAGCTAGTATCTACTACCACATTAAACAGTTTTTATTTCTAGCATCTAATGCAAAAGAATCACCTGGTCCAATCAGCTCAAACCATAAATCCATTAAAACAAGACCAAATAATCTAAAATATTAACTATCAATGCACAAAGCCTAATCTGGCAAATACAAATAGATTGACCTCAATTGATAACATATCTTTCAAAAAGACAAAATGTCTGCTAGACACGACCGTTTTTGACTTAACATTGCAATATGACTAGTAGAAAACAAGAGACTATTCATTATCTTACATCAGTTGCACCCTCTTGGCCACTAAGTGGTTCATCCATGTTGTAATAATCGTTCACTTCCACCATGTGCTTCACGGCATCCTCCCTAAATCCATCCACTCCTTTCTCCATCCAAAACGTGAGAACATCCTAAAAATAAACATAAAACAGCATTTGAAAAAACATAATTTCAAATAAGTCACTACAAATACTTCAAAAAACAAATAGTAAACCAGGTCCTCGGGAGGAGAAAACCAAATAGCACAAGGGTTAAATAATACATAAGCACTTTGGCTCTTTTTTTGGAGCAAAAATCTATGCTGTCTGGAATACAGCACTTTTTTACTGGTTAGTGATTACTTGTAAACTCCATTTCCTCTTTTACTAAATGATGATACAGCCTTTAAACCCTGGCTTTCATTCCTACAGAGGGTATCAATGTGTTATACTAATTGGTCAATTATGGGTTGTAAAGATTACACATTTCAAAAAGCAATATGAGCACCTTAGCTCAGATATGATATTAGCTATTCCTGGGCCATGAAAAAAGTTACTGCTTGTCTTCTAGCTGTTGGTACCTGATTTATTGACAGGTATCAAAATGTATTTGCTTGCAAAAACTCTAGCAAATACAATTTGAAGACTTTAGCAATTTTTGGCAATTCTTGCAGTGTTTTATCATTTAGCAGTTAGTGATTGAGAATAGATTGCATTTGTCCTGTAGCAATATTCCCCTTTGCCCCAGTATTAAATGGTGATTTAACAAATTTGATGATCAAAATCTGTCAAGTAGTTGAAAAGTTTTTAAAAAGTAAAGTTTAAAAAATATCTCCCAATTTCCATCAGATGTCCCAGCTTTGAGAGCACTAGGGCCAAAAGCCAGCTTAGGAAATGGCACGCAGTTACTTTAAAGCGTTGAGCATAACTTCTTACCACACCTCATTTTGCATAGAGGCAATATTCTTAAATCACTTGAACACAACATTTCTAGTCAATTTTTTTTATTAATGATTAAAAAATCATTAATGAGCAGGATAGGGCACTAAAAGACCTTTTTATACTCAATCAAATTTTTTACACTTATCAAGTGATAATCGTCCCCTCTGAAACTGTACCATCATTTCTGAGAAATGCAAATCTCCTTTATATTGGGTATTGACTGATTATTTCAAAAACATGCTAAGCCCAGTATGATGTACCTAGACAATGGAAGAAAGCGAAACAAAACTTACATCCATTTCTTTAATAACGTCTTCATGATAAAAGTTCAGATCCGGTTGCTCCTTCAGAAATTGGTGAAGATAATATTGCTGTCTGGAATCATCCCATTCCCAGGAAGAATTGCCAAAAACACTCAACTGCAAAATGCATAAAAATAAAAATATACTTTCTCTATACCAAAAGCATTTTACCGACTGCAGCACATAAAAATTACCTTCAAAATACAATTTACATGATATCAATACAGTGTTACCCAGTTATTTGGTGGGCAGCCTTGCGGTTCAACGTCTTTACAGTCATCATTGCACGTCATCAGAGAGCAATTACGCTTGTTAACCCAGACGTAGTAGTTACTGTATTTGTTGGTATCGTTCCCTCTGCTGGCGTTGAACCATGCATGCAGGTCACTGGTGTGATTTGGAATAAAGTCCATAATCAGTTTCAAACCTGAATTAAACAAATCAGTACTCAAATTTATCATTTTTCAATAATGTGTAGTAAGGGCTTTTTACATTACTGAAGGTAAGTAATGCGAATAGATAGGAAGATGCGATGATTAAACTGCAAGCAGCCAAGGATGATTAGTTCACCATTTAAATTCACTAGAAAATTCACAAAACATAATTTTTCAGGAGCGATGAGTGAGAAAAATTAAGAGCATTATCTCAGTGCATAGCAACCGAAGTTTAGCAATGCCAAGCCCGGTTACCAAAAGAAAAGGTGGCTGCCAAGTTCCACACTCATTTTGAGCTGTCTAATCTGCCACATAACCCAAATTAACTGT
The DNA here is from genome assembly GCA_030141605.1 of Tubiluchus corallicola. Classification (NCBI taxonomy): domain Eukaryota; kingdom Metazoa; phylum Priapulida; class Priapulimorpha; order Priapulimorphida; family Tubiluchidae; genus Tubiluchus; species Tubiluchus corallicola. The sequence goes on along the minus strand of JAQGDQ010000135.1, from coordinate 491,905 downwards.
GTTCAAGGACAACTCTGTCAACCCAGTGTCTGAAAGATATCCTTTAACTCTGGACAATAAATTCCAGTTCTGCCAACGCAGTCTATATTAAGTAGGCCATGATGAATACAGAACTCACAACATCCTCATACACAAGTGGTGCATGCAGTCTCTCAAGCTATGCCTATAGTACCATCCACAGCTATTAAAACACTGCTATACTAATCCAGATTGTGTGACGTGCAGCGAAAAAAGCGTATAAGTTTACTAACCATTTGCAGGTCAAACAAATTCCTTTTCACACAAGTCATTATCTCATTTTTAATTCTGGCAGCACTGACAGGAAAAATAATAGATGCTATTCACTTTGATTAAATAGCAAAAATATACTTGAAATTAGGGTAGTGCTCTTCTGAGACTTGCCATGGTCATAATCTTAAAGAAGTCAAATTAAATCTCAAAATTTTTTAAATTTTTCACATAAGCTTTCGTCCTTCAAGGACTTCATCGCCTGTAAGGTAGAGATACAATAATAAAATTACAGGTAAAACTACATATAAAATGAAGGTATACAATGACATTAAATTAATGGCATACAAAATTCATTAAGAAGATGTATTAAAAACTAAATTAGAAGAAACATTACAATTGTTTTTAATTAAGAAAAATAAAATCAGAACGAAACTGACAAACATACATGAAATCTAAATGACTGGCCCAAATCTTGAAAGACAACCAACCTATTTACTTGTTGATAAAAATATCCTTTATTATGAAATAATGTCTTATTGAACCTTTCTCGTGCATTGCAGCCAGAAGACTATCAAAATCAGCCATCGTGCCAAAAATCGGATCAATGTCCAGAAAGTCAGAAACATCGTAGCCAAAATCTTTCATAGGTGATTTGTAGATCGGACTTAACCATATGGCGCCAGCCCCAAGCTCAACCAAATGATCCAACCTACTCTCAATGCCTAGATTTTGAAAAAAAGGCAGCAGTAAGTGACTGTTGTTAAAATTGACCAGTTAGTGCTTGCATGGTTGTCAAATAATTACACAAATAAAAAAATATTTGCACAGCTGTCGAAGTATTTGCTAGATAAAGTAATTGGCAGTTTTTTACTTACAAAAAAACAAAAAATTGTTGCTATGAAGAAAATAAGATTTCCTAAACATGCAAAAACAAAACCGGGTTTGTAAAGTAAAATGAGCATTGCAAGCTTGAATTTGATTCAAACACGTTTTTTTAGTTTGAATTTGATTTGAACCTAAAACAATAGAATCGAAGAATTCAGCACTTCAACTACAAAAGGGCTTTATCATTAAAATGTTTGAAACAGCATACAAGCGGCACAATTCAGTCATGATTTTTGTGCACAGTTTTTGAAGAAATTATTAGTGTTTTGCTGCAGAACAAAATTAAGCAGTATTCACAATCTTTACGAGACTGCTTTTTATTAATGATGAGAAAATGTTTTCAAAAATCTTTAAAATTGAATTCGATTCAAATTGGAAATCTTGAAATTTGGTTCGATTTTGATTCTAAAGTCAAAAATTCCATTTAAATTTTTCGTTTCCTGATAGAGAATTCGAACCCCCACTACAAAGTGTCACAAAGTCCATATTATGCTAATAGAAAACTTGGTACACAGTTCATACAATATCATTTGCTAACTACATTTTTATGTGTTAAAAAGCAGCTTTCACTGGTTGAGAATTTGACATTTGACATAAGTGGGGTTTTCATTCGTACCTTTTAAGTCGCCAATACCATCACCATCAGAATCCTGGAATGATCTCGGGTAGATCTGATAGATCGTCGTGTTCTGCCACCAGTGTATTTCCTTAACCGGACATTTTTCCTCAATGATAAGCAGCGTGATCACAGCAGCAAATATACCCAGGAAACCCAACCAAAAAATCACAAAGCCAGTCCATCTTAATCGCACCCAAAACGGCTGTCGCGAGAATTGCAACAGTTCTTCTTTTGACATGCCAGCATACGGTTTGGTGCACAACTGCTTAGGTTTATCCCCATTTTCTAAATCCTAAAAAATACACAAAATCTATAAATTTACTGCAAAATACTATACAATGTGCAAAAACCCAGAAACAGCAACGAATCTTTCTGTCATGTTTTAGAGATGGCTTAATCAGACTATAAGATTGCATACTGTTTGGTCAATTTCAAGAAAATACATTTATATCAGTGGGATGAGTCTCTTACAGCTCAACTTGGGTCCAAGAAGCAGAGTTGCTTTTGTTGGATAGACTCCTGCAAGTGTGTGAGTCTTATTCAGGACCACAAAGAACTAAACACTTCCCAAGAAAACCAAAAATATACTTTCATTTGTAGTGCCAGAAAACCTGAGTAGAACAATTAACTGCAAACACTTGGCACAGTCATTCAGCAGAGACTTACTAATGTAAAGAATTTTGCTTTGATTTTAATTACCTCATTTACTCAACTTATTTTCAGTAAAAATTTCCAAGTCTGTTAAAATCTCTTTGAATTGCTTGTGCACACATCCTATTCCCAGTGTACTTAACTTTACATCTGTGCACACACCCTAATCCCACTGTACTTAACCTTATGTCGTGCACACATTCTAACACTGGTGTACTCAGCTTTACAGCTGTGCACACAATCAGCCACACAACCTAACAGCTGCATGCACATTCTAACCACAGTGTACCTAACTTTACAGCTGTGCACACATCCTATCCCTAGTGCATTTAACTTTACAGCTCTGCACACATTTTATTCCCAGTACAACATTACGCAGATATCCTAGCCCTAGTGTACTTAACTTCACACTCATGCACACATCCGATACCTAGTATACTTAAATTTACAGCTCTACTCACAATCTAAGAAACTTTCAAGCACGCATACATGCTAACCCCAATGTTCTTAACTTCACACTCATGCACACATCCGAACCCCAGTGTACTTAACTTTACAGCTGTGCACACATCCTATACCTAGTGTACTTAACTTTACAGCTCTACTCACATTCTATTCCTAGCATAAGAAACTTTCAAGCACGCACATATGCTAACCCCGATGTTTTTAACTTTGCAGTCGTGCACACATCCTAACCCCAGTATGAATAACCTCATAGCCATGCGCACATCCTAAACCCAGTCTACTTAAATTTACAGCTGTGCACACATCAAGTTATGACAATTCAGCTACCTCATCCCCCTACTTATATAGACTACTTATGCAAAGACACTGCACAAAAAAAGCTAAGAAAACAACAGACCTGTTCTGACAAGTAAAACAAGCATTATAAGTTAATTTTCATGGCCTTTCGGAACTGCAATAAAACCACATGCATGCACGTCTCTACTGTAGTTCCAAGCATCAGGTTACATGACTGTGGCAAGCATTCTGAACTGATATACCCATAAATGCAATGAATACAATATGTCAAGATTGCCAGGCAATGGTTTGCAAGCTTTGCTTTAACATTATTTGCCCCAGTCAAGCCACATGGCATTCCTAAACGACACAACACTACTAAGCTGTTCCTACTAGAGAAATTTTACAATAACTCTTTTAAGCAAGCTCAGAAAATTCCAGCCTTCTCAAAATTGCAGCTGGCTCTTCCTAGGGTAATTACACAGAAACCAACACCATTATGTTAGCAACATATTTACTTAAGTTAGCAACACAGGCACTTATTCACTAAATTAATTACTGGTACTTATGGTCCCAAGCTAAGTTACTTAATAAAGATCACATCTGAGGCAGATAGTCTCGGCGGATAGAAAGTTATGACACCTTGAAAGTTACACGTAGAATGTAAATCTATGCATTGTTGCAGTTTATAATTGCAAATTATGTTTGAGTGTTTGCCTGCACAGCACACATACTAATACACTTACCTTACTTGGTGGAATACCATACTCTGGCTTGGGTGGTGTATAATATGCAGCTGCTACATTATCATATGCAGACGCTTCCTTGTTAGCAGTGACGCCAAGAAGAACGACATCATTTTGCCTGTCAGGCTGAAAATGCAACATAGAATAGGCTGTTTTGAGTCGTGACAAGTGACACATTCCAGGCAACAAATTATTATACCGGGTTTCTCATAAGTTTACATGAGTCAAGTCTTGTAACTCTCATACAGTGTATTTACATACACTTTACATTTTCTATACTTTTACAAAGAAAGCAAACTGTTGGAAAATTGACTTAGGTGATTTCTTTTGGTCAAGTTAGAAGAAAATCTAAAAACAACTACTGCACTACCAGGCTTTCTGCTACTTTCTTTACTCTTTAGAGATTTCAAGAGTATTCAGAGACCAAGTGAGAAAGGTATCACCTGGTTGAAAAAAACATTGTTAATAGTGTCAGCAGTGTGGTTCATATACTGCTCTTAATTTCCGCTGAACTTCAGTTGGTGATCAAAGGACTTACGAGACACCCTGTATTTATCAATTTTAAAATGCAGGTGAAAATAAAAAACAAAGAATTGTTTACATGTAAATATTATATGTAACGGTTCATAAGCCAAAGTTTAACGCAAATCTATTGTGCATTGGCTTTCTGGCTCATAACTAACTAAAAATTCATTTTTTATATCTGCGTGCCAGAGCCTGCAATGATCAATCATTCTATCTAGCAAGGATAAATAATTACAGAAATAATGTTGTAAAAAATTAATTAAACAACTCGAGTGAACCAATTAATGAAGATATTGTTACCATTTTTTATTTTGCACCAAGTCATCTTACCAAATTTCAACTCACGTGAATAAACAACAAAAAAATTTAACAATTGTTTGGTAATGTTATGAAAAAAAGGAAAATTATGGTTATTGCACTCAATAAAGAACATGTTCATTCCTAGAAGTTGGCCCTTTCATCTATAAAACTATGATTAATGGCTTTTAAAACATGCCGATCTATGGATTTAAATGAGCACTTTATCATTTCCGATCTTATGCACGTAAACAAACACGAGTTATTTTCAACAAACAACAAGCTCACAAGCTACAAACTGTTTATTTCTTCAACACGGTATAAAGCCAGAAAGAGACACCTTGAACAGTTTGTTTTCATTCAACAAGATTCGGCTTTCCCTAATCAATGAAACAACCTTGATTTGCGTGCACAGATGCTGAAACTAAAGTTAAGGCCATAAATTTTGGAATGGCCGTCATCAAAATATCAGCGGTTCAAAAAAGTAGCCGCCCTTCCCCTATGTTCAGGTTACCTAACATGGCCTAATATGTACATCTAGCAGTACAGAATATAAAAAAGATTAATCATCATCAGATAATCACACACACTTAGATGCACAGATATGAAGTAAATGAAAAAAAATATTTCTTGCAATATTAACTGTAAGCAGAAAAATGAATAATTTATTTTCTCCATGTATATAGTACCTACCAGCTCATTCTTTCCATTAAATGTATGACTCATTATGAAGTCTTCTATTTAACTTCTAATGTACAGTTTTCAACCTGAAATGTTAATAAATAATAATGTGAATGTATTGTAATTGTAATTGCAAAAATGTATATATATTACACATATATAGTTTTATATAAAAATACATGTATTGTGTAATTTGCATCGAAAAACTGCTCGTCTGTTTTAACACGTTGAAAACTGATTAATAATATCTCTAACTATTAGTTATAATGCTACTTTTTTATATAGTGCAAGAACCAATATGGTTCAATGCAAAAAACTCTCTGCTTACATAATTGGTAAAAATTTATTAAAATTTGTATCTTGTACCCAATACTATAATAGTACATATAATTGCACATATATATTATTATTATAATACTAGATACAAATTCTGGTACAGATAGTATATATATATGTAAAAGTACATGCATTTCACTCTCTGCCTCACTTCATCTCTGCTACTCAGTAAAACACTTCAGGATCTCGCCAATCAAATGTCAGCAATCTAATAAAGAAGAATAGCAACCTTGGAAAGGATTAGCTACAGCTCTCCACTTAAGCTTACAAGTCAACTGAGTACAGCATGAACTTTGCTCATAGTCGAATATGATGTTCTATCAGAAGTCAAGTTTTATTTCGCTTATAACATACTTTTGTGTGGAGCTTAAACAAACTAAACCCAAATCTCTGCAACTAGTAATAGAACAGGAAAATATCATCTGTTGACATACAAGATAAGGAAATGATCTCTGATATGAGGTGTGTCTATGGGGCATCAAGAAACAGTTTTAGGTATAAGCTAAGTAAGTTACAGCTCAGGGCCTCACAATCAGCATGCCGGGCCTCATGAAGATTCCAGATTGGGTTTCATATAGTTTTATACTCATTTTTATAATTAAGTAATATTTTAGTCATAAACTGGGACCAGTTAGCGTAATCTTTTTTAAAAAAAGAGGGATTCAGGGCTTTATCTAGCTTAGGGCCTCAACAAGTCTAAATCTGACACTGTCAAGAAATGATTGCTTCCTTTTGTACAGAAGAAACCGAAAGACCTAGATAAAAACTGACATGTGTAGGAAAAATAGTACTTAATTTTAGTAAAACAATACTTATTTTAATATCTAGTAGTGTCGATATTCACAGCTCTACGGGCCATAAACGTATAACTCATTCAGGTTTTAAAATGCAAATGATGTAATGACCCATTTCTGTTGATTTTTGAATTCTGGCAATAAGAATCTTAAAAAACAGATTAGATATGTATTACTACAGTGACTAAAGTACTAAAAACACATTTGTATCTACTTGTGATAATTTTTAAGCACAGGGGGCTGTCATTTCCTGACCACCTTTATATTACAACATTAATACAAAACAGGCTGGGAATCAGCTGACTTGGCATTAGCAAAACAAAAATATACATGTGCAAGAAAAATTCATAAAAATTCTTGTATTACTAACTTAGGACAATAATAAAATTCAATTAGAAAGAAGAAAACTTGAAGCTTTGCTTATAGACAAATTTAAATGCAAAATGTACGAAGAAACACTGAACACGAAGTATTGTTTGTAAATAAATGCAATATCAAATATGAATTGCAAAGAATAACTTCACAACCAACTGTTTAACATTTTGATCATGAAAACTTTACCGGATGTAGCTGATGTTTTCCTGGAAACAGGAAGTTTAAAAATACACTGTATGCAGTTGAAAATTTTAACAGTCTTCTGATTTAGACTGTCTATACGTTATAACTGTAACTCACTGTTTGGATGCGAAGTTAAAAAAGAGTTTTTTGTAACTACATCAGCAAATAGGATGAAAGTATTCGTGACATCAAAATTTGTGTTATTGTGTTTTATTGTTTATTATGTTGACTGCAGCGATGTTAGTCATCGATGTTCAAGCAGAACAGAACAGCTTGACCCAAACTTTCAGCTACAATGGACATTTAACGACACTTGCATAACTTTCAAAGTACGACAACAGAAATAATTAATTATTTATTAATAGTTGCTGTCAAATCAAACCAATTTCACTGTGCTAAGTAGAAAGTGCTATAGAAACTGATAACAGAGTATGTTATTGTGACATTAACACTGTAATAATAAAGTACTGTACTACAATAATAACAAATTGTTATGGAAACACACTTATATACACTAAAGTCAAAATTTACAAATTCACCTGATTTACAATTTGGGATATTGAAAAACTCAATGCATATTGTAAAATATACAAGCAGTTGAAAATTTTAACTTATTTAGGAGCAAGAAATGTATCTTGAAAGACACATAACAGCTTAATGTAATTTTTAATCCAGTGATCTTGAAAATACAGGTGCTGTCATATGATTGCAGATGCTCACATCATGCCTGAGCTGTAGAGATATAATGAAATCTGACATACAAAGTTATTTTGATAAATTTCAAAGGATTAGTTTATCTTGTACATATTAACTCACTTTTATAACCAAGCAGTGATGTTCTTTTTAATAATTTTGAAGTGTTCTTTGGTTGCATAAATTCTTGAATAACTACACAAATTGAGTATGTGGCCATTCTGAATTTTAATTAGTGATCACCCAATTATGGACGAATTACCTGTGTAGTCAAGCGTTAAACCAAGAAAATATCAAAAGTCCACCCACTGCTTCTGGCAGTGTTTATGATTTTATTTTCACGGTATAAATTTTGCAAAAAATGATTTAGTGAAAATGTCAACTAACAACTATATATGGCTGAGGTAACTTTGTCATGGTAATAATGTAGCAAAAACATTAAGTGGTATTATAAATGCTTGTTTTGCTGATATTGCTCACGGATTTTAAATATGAAGGTGGTTGTGAACACATCTGGTTGGGTAGGAATTGGTTTCTCTCCTTCAGGAGGAATGGCTGGCGCAGACATTGTGATTGGATGGGTTGCCAACAGCAAAGTGTACTTAAAGGTAAGTTCATAAGGATCATTACACTTTCTATAGACTACCATGAAAACACGAATTGGAACTACATACAACTATTTGCCATAAAAGATTGGTAAACCATCTGGTAATGTTAGGCCACTGAACCTTATAACCACTGTGACTTTGCACTCCAGAATGTGATGGTTCAAATGCTGATTCCATCCCAACTTTTTCACATTTCTTAGTCTTTTATAGTTGCTGTCAAAAATTAAATAAGGGGTTCATTCTATCATCCACAGACTTTCTTAAACTTAAGACTTGTTCCTGCAATAACAGGAGACAAAGTATTTTTAGGACAGATATGCAGAAAAACAAGGAAAACCACATGCTGACGTTAAACAGGATTACGAACTGATCGAAGGAAGCGAATCAGGAAATCAAACCAGACTTGTCTTCAGGCGCAAACTTCAAACGTGTGACAGAGCCAAGGATTATGCAATAAAGGTACCCCTGGAGTAATAATTACTCATTTCCTTATGGAAAATTTCCAGCTTGTGGCAATCAAAACGGCGAATGGAAACTGCAGTTTGTAATGCATGACAACCGCTACGAAAATGAGTAAATATTCGTTTAAGCTATAAATTGTAAGTCAGCTATAAATGTAAAGCTATAAATTGACAGTCAAAGCCATCATGAGGCTGAATCTAGGTAACGTGTAATGAAAATACTGATATTTGCAAGCAAATCTGTATGCTGTGTCAGTATTCATTCTCATATACTTGCTTTTCTGTACTTCAGTATGGGCAGACCACAAGAGTAATATATGCATACAGTAATACTGACCCAAAAGATGAGGAAAACATTCCATATCATGGCAGCACCAAAGGTGTGAAAAGCACGAATCTGCTCGACTGTTCCACAAATGAGCACTACGGAAATTACGAGTCAGAAGACGTCAAAGCCCTGGACATATTGAACAGAAATGTATGACATGCAATATTTATACATGACACTTAATATGTTTGTTTCACATATAACTTTAATTCCTGCAGTGTTGTTGTAAATGAATCCATAAATATATATCAAGAATTCGTTTCACTCTACATTTTATAATTTATTTTACAATAGTTTTAAATTTCTGCTATGCTATGTCACTGTAAATATATCGGTAAATGCATTGACCACTAAAACAATTTGAAAGTGATAATTTGACTAGAAACTTTTATTAGTGTCTTCATGCTAATATAAGCAAATGTCTTGTTTTGTCAATTAATTCTTATAGACAACTCTGACTAGGCAGCAAACATTGTACTGGTGTGAATTATATGCACTGCCAGAAATGGAAGAAAAGCATCACATTATAAGAGTAAGTACAACTTTCTCAACAACAACTTCATTATCAATGGTCCTAAAAGTGCAAGTACTAGTAGAAAAATAATTTTAATCTATGCTGAACTGCAAATATTCTCAAATCAAGCGCAGCACTAATAAAGATTTTGTCCTTATTAGACACATTGGCAGTTTTTTATTTTTATAAAGGCTATATTTGCTTTTTGCCTCTGCATATCGATGTCAATATCATACCCGTGTCATGAATGAAACACGCAGGAGTAGACGAGTCAGGGTAACACCTTTTCTAATTAAACCAAAGTGACAAAAGAAGCTTCCTAGTGCAATTTTACTGTTTATAGCTGGAGCCTGTAATCCAAGAGAATATGTTAGGCATAGTACATCACATGCTCCTATACGCTTGTCAGCCTAACTTCAACGCATCTGCAGTTGCAACATGGAGTAGTGCATGTTACGGTCTGAGAGATATGCCTCGAGATCTTATTGCTTGCGACATTGTTGTTCACGGATGGGCAGTAGGAGGCAAGGTATACTAAATTGCATAACAAGAAGTCATGGTTAGATCGATAAAGTTTTTTTACTCAAGTTTAAAGTTCTAGTTGTGTTTTGTTTTTGTCGATGAAAAATTAAGCAGAGGTGTGGCAACTATGGCTTCAGTTTTCTCTCCACTACTGACGTTACCTCCTCCATAATAACAAGGTTCAAAACAAGATTATTGCTAAGTAATGACGGTGGTAGTTGAATTTGTTTATAGCTAAACAAGTCACAAAGGGCACACAAAAACAAAAAGGTCTGTAAGTTAAAATTTCACTTTGATCATTTTGGGCAGATCAAAATAGAACTTCTGCAGCTGAATCTGTCTAAGACTTTGAGAAAAATAATTATATGAAAATGCACGAGATGCTATTTGGAAAGTTGCTACGGAATATAGTGTATCGCAAATATTGTAAGAACTTATTCTGTTAGAATCACATTAATTACTAGTCTGTAATTAATATTAAGATCATCTATATATCAAAGACTGTCTATCTCTGCCGCATTTTGTGAAAAGTTATATGTGTGGTTACTATGGTATTGCAGTCACACATTATAAGTTATTATTTTCTATATCAAAGAACTGGCAGAATTGTAATCAATACATCTTTGCATATTTTAGCAAACACTTCTTAGCAGGTTTGGCAGGCCAAAACCAAATCCTCACCACCGTCAATTGTAAATGCACGTCCATATACTGAAACCTTGTAATAAGGAATACGAACCGTAAAAAATCCTCACATGTAAGACATGGACATCTTTAAAATACAAAAATCTCAAAATCATTTATTTTATTTTGCTTCTTTTGCAGGGATACAGTTATCCCGAACATGTAGGCTATCCAATACATCCAGGATATGGGTATCCCAAATATTTTTTCCTGGAAACACATTACGATAACCCTGGTCGACTCAATGGTAAGTAAGATTTTATTCAACATTCAACGATTTTAAACAGACTTACTGATTAATAATTAAGATTTAGTTCCCTAAAGCTCTGGCATTTACTTTTTCCCTTTTAAGACAATAATGTGGTCACATATCTTACAAATATTACAGAATCACATAATCATACATATGAAACATAAGAAATGAAGATGTGATAAAGTAACGTAGAAAAACATCCAAATGAGGCGGGAATATGTGCTGTTTACTGTGTGTGAATAAAATAAATAACAAGGGATGCAGCACAAAAATGTAATGATTAAAATCTTGCCAATTCTTGCATAAATATTGAATAAAATTCGCCAAGTAACTCTCAAACATGTTCAGACTACAGAACAAAACTTTCCGCAAGTTAAACTCCAGCAATAACACGGACTGACACTCTCTTCTCTAGTCACTGCTGCAAGTGTTGAGAGTAATTCGCTGAGTTATTCACACTAGACAGTAACTCACAGGAAATCACCTTACAGCAACTGTCGGAGAGCAGTTCACAGTTTCAGTTTGCTGTCAGAGAGAAAACTCTTTAAAGAGAAAAACTGGAAAGAAGGGCCTCTGGAGCTCCTAAGGTTTATTATCAAATATTGTGCCAAATTTGATGATATTATTGAGAGCATCTCTGACAAAAGCTGTCAGGGTCAGTAGATACAAGCAGAGTTTTTCTAAGCTGAAATCAATAAAGACCTATCTTAGCTCAAATAGAAGCAATCATAGAATTACTAACTTAGCAATTCTTCGTACTGAAACAGTGTACTAAATCACTTGATGTTGAAGAGATCATAAAGGACTTCGTAACTCGAAAAGCCAGAAGGTTAAACACCTAGCTGATCAGTATTTTTCATATTTTCGTTAAAAATAAATATTAGTCCAAAGACAATTTCATATAAGTGTGCCTGTAGCAGTCAAAGGTGCGTTACATAAAGGAAGAGAGCAGTCAATTTGGCTACCACACAGAGTGACCAAACCACCAGCTACAGTGGCAATGTTTTTGTAAGACAACCTGATTAAAAGGTGAACTGTGCATTACTACTACAGTGTAGCATCCCCTTGCACAAAACCATGAATAATTAGACATAAAAAGGAGTCATTTTTATAAGTGTATAGTGGGTGCCCTTTCTGGTTTTGATTTATTTTTCAATTAATGGCACGGTGCCACCTGTTTGTTTATTTAGTATTTAGCTTATTACTGTAGTCACTCTTTGAAATTGAAGCACCTCAATATCCTTCAGTACATTAGCATTTTGCCCTTTCGTGAGCTAGCTGTAGTTGCATGACATTTTCCTGTCTTTAGATCTCATTGCCATTACTCTGTTTCTTAGAAATTATGACTGCAAATTTCTTATGAATTTACTGAGTGGCATTGCTGTTTATAAAGGCTATTTGGAGTTGTCATTCTGATCTAATAACTGATAAAGACTCTAACAACATAAGTTATCACTAATTAATTTGCCAAGAACTCTCGTCTACTTTTTATAGTCGCTACATATTAAATTGAATTTTAATTATTGTGTTTCAGAATAAAGAAACCTAGTGAACACCTTAAAATGGTGTTTGTATCCATTTCATTAAGAACTTAACCATGACCCAAAAAAGCTCATAAAAAGCTACCTAAATTGTATGGAGTCATAGGAAGACTACCTGGATCACTCTAAACATTTTAGTTTTGATTTATAGGTATTCAAGACAGCTCTGGCTTCAGATTATTCTACACCAGGCAGCTGCGCAAACACGATGCTGGCACGCTGCTCATTGGCCAGCCCATTGACTATCCACCGATGATCATACCTCCCAATGTTACTGAATTTACCATTCGCAGTACATGCTCCTCAAGCTGCACAAGTAAGGTTTGTGCTATTTGCAGTTCAAAGCTAAATCTCAATATTTTACAAAGTCATGCACACTTAACTAGCTATACAACTGTTTAAAAATTTCAGAATTGATACATAAAAAATTAGGAATTGTTGTACTAGTGAAATTCATTTTTGTTTACAAAACTACTGTATTACAAGACTTTGACACATTGCATAGTATCCGTTCAAATAGGATGATTTTTCATATCCTACCCCATTTTGAAGTCTGGTAAAAGTATACATTTTAAAACCCATAGTACTGCCAAAGCATTTCTGATAATTAATAGATTAAAAACTTAATTAATGGCAGGCAAGCCAAACTAGTGAAGACATCACAACTGAACATAATTTCCAATGGCATAAACATTAATGAGCATTTTACACGTGTTTACGAAAGCAAAAATTAAAGTACAGTGCTACTATACAAGATTTAGTGTGATATACAAACCTCAGCAAATTTTAAGTTTCAAATTAAAATTTCACATTTACTGCTGTGCCCATGCACGCACTCTCGAATGTGTGCACTACATCACAACTGAACACCTCTGAACTGAGAGGTATAACACCTGGTTTTTGTGCAACACAATTCCAAAATGCAAGCACTACTGCCCATTTAGCTAAAGAATAGCGGAATGCATATAACAGCAAAAAACTAGTCGCACGAATGAGAAATTGGGTCATTCTTGACAAAATAGTATGTTCACTTTCAATATTTTGTAGAAACAGATTGTTTTGACCTATAGTTTAAGATTGAGTCCAGTTTTCTTTTAAACTTACTGATTGCTAATACCCGAAAATGTACACGAAAACATTTTGCAAGCAATAAACTTCTGATATTTAACCCTGTCTCATGTAGTACACCAGAAAAGAAGGTGTTAAATTGACCGCTGTCTTACTTCATGCTCATCTCAGTGCAGTCAAATTAGGAATCAGGCATTACAGAAAAGACATTGAACTTCCACCTCTTGCAATGGATGAACATTACGACTTTAATTATCAGGTAAGTTTTATGAAAGAAATTTTACCACCTTGCAGAAAGCTGGTGGCTACATACTCTTCAAGTAAATTATGCGACAATTATCAAGCTACACATGTTTAGTGTACTTTTAATGGTGCAATAATTAATCTAAGTTTCAGGTAAATCTACTTTGAAAATCATCTTGCTACAAAAAAATGAATGCGAGTTTTACACCTTTTTAACGAACTGCGTTCTTGCTGATGCATCTATGCCACATGAACTGAATTGAACTAGACATAAGTATATGAAAGATATATAAAAGCTTTTATTTTATTTTTTAGCAACAGATGGCATTGAACAAAGAAGTCACCTTCTTACCTGTAAGTGCAAGCAAGCAACAAATTATTAATTAATTTTGATCATTTAAGTGATCCCACTGATATATTAAGTATTATAGTGTGTAATACTGTTTATAACAAAATTAACATTAGCTAGTAGCATAGACCAGTGAATTACTTTGTATATCTTCGTATTTTGTCCTATTTTGGAAATTTCAGGGAGATACGTTAATACTGGAGTGCACCTTTAACACCAGTGGAAGACAAAGTCCTCTATACGTAGGTATAGTTCTGAAGTATTGTAGTTTTTGTTAATTTATTGTTTCTCTCTGATGCAATTAAAAATTTCACAGCAAATAAATGAATGACAATGAACACCGATTAGCAACAGCCAAAAATCAAAAATATTCACATATTGCAGTCTGCGCACAAAACTTGGAAACAAATTTTGTACAATTTAGGCACAGAGCTTTGACGAAATGGTGCACCTTATTTTGCTCTGTTTAATAAAACAATATCTAATTATTATCAGATTTTTGGACAACACATGCAACCTGCAGAGCTGTACCTTAGAACCAAGGCTTACTAATGAAATACATGCTGTTGCATAATCAGCTGCAGAATAGAAAGGCAGGTAGTTAATAATTCTAACCATGAAAGACACCGAGAAGCACATGAGACTAACAAGCTTCATCAGCCCTTGCAAATTGTTATTGTGTTGTAATGTTGTAAAATTCAGATATAGGTATATTAATGTATTTATGCAAATGAAACGAAATTTTCAGGAGAAAAGCAAGTGTTTATTCTTCTTTCTCTAGAGTGGAATCACAACCGCTGATGAAATGTGCCTCAGTTATGTATCACACTACCCAGCACTGAACTTAACAAAATGCTTCAGCTCCATTTATTACACAGATATACTAAGAACGGTTGCAGCTAGAAAAATGTAAGTCTAAAAGAAAATAATGAGAGATGTTTAAACGAATGCAGGTAAAAAAAGTGACAAGTAAAAATGTCATGGAAAAAGTCACAGGATAAAAATCACAGGAAAAAATAACCCTAACCCTAGCCAAAATTAATTGTGTATTTTTTCGTAGCTAAAAATTGTTCTTGTGACTCTTTTCCTGTGACTTCATTATCGGTCCTCAATTAAACATCTTTCCAATTTAGAAACTGAATCTAACTCTGTTGATGCTTTTTTCATGCAAGAGTTAGCATGAATGCTGCAGGTAATGTAACTGACAAATTGAATTACAGGGTAACTCAAATCAAATTAATCCTCACAGACATCTTTGTTAAATTACATGTTTATTACAAGGTGTAAAAAATGTTATAGGCAATGCGCAAAATTTAGACAATTTATAAAATTCCTAGGCATTTCATGAAATACCTATGTACTTCAGTAGAGTGAAATTTCACGTTTTTGCTGCACACTATCACATTCTGCTGAGACATTTTGTGTAATAGCTAGGATCTATATAAAATGCGTAAAGTGCCTTTGGGAAAGGGTAACACGAACATAATTTGTGTTGAATCTAATCTTTCCCAAATATTTGATAAAATACCCAGGCATCAATGTGTAAAACAACTTAGTCAATGCATGTATTAAATTAAGCAAGAAGTTTGAGTGAGCTGGAGAGCTAGTCGTTTTATTGGCAATGGGTGCAACACCGCCACTCCTCTGAGGTGCCAATTTCCACATTATGTATGCTACCACATCTGCCTTACAAATTTGCAAGTATGTTGAAACATGACTTTAGTTCACGCATTCCCAAGATAAAATTGGCGTTATATAAAATGCATAGGAAGACCATTTCAAAACAATTGAAAATTTGTTCCATTTTTACATTAACTAAAATTTCTATAAAATACATAAAAAAAGTAGACACAACATCTAAAAATTATAAACTTTGTTTACACAAACTTTAGCATTATATAGGGTAAAGCTGAGGAAGGTGGGCTGTTTTTTTTAAAAAGTTCTAAAGCCTGCATCATAGAAACTCTGCAGATGAACTTTCCATAGATGATCTATACATATGAAGGCTGCTCTATTAAATTTAGGTCACCACAATTTTTTATTTCTGCACCAACAACTTAACTTTTTATGGCAATATGGCAACATAAGTTTTTTTGGGTGTCTGAGTGGCCCACTTTACCCCAGTTTTGGAGTAAAACGGGCCAACCATTATCTCACTATTACAAGCCCATTTAACACGTTTCTACGGTAAAATGGTATCAAAAGAAAAACTTGAAAAAGAAAGTAAGACACCACAAATTTTAGAAGTACTTATTTGATATTTACCAAGTTCAAAAGCTCGATGATTATTTTATAACATTTATATAGTCACACACCTTAACTCGAACAGTTTGTAACGGTAATACATGCTATAAGTTTTAAATTTGTGCAATTCCAGTTTCTTTAAATTAGATGCCATGGCTTCATATGACTGGTTCCTTAACCTTCTGAACAATATCAGATGACATCATCTCCTCAACATCTTATTCATCCATTTTATACAGAAATTTGAATTTATTACGACAAGGTGTGTCATTGGTGTTCCATCCTGCATATTTTTTTATGTGTTTTGAGCCTTGTTGACAAGCAATCTGAATATTTTTGTACCCGACAACCCAATTACTTTCGTAAACCTTTTCTGCATTTTTCCTTTCTTCACTATCAGAATGTGTTGAGGGCACAGATGCAAATTTCTTAGTTTTTTTCATTCTAGAAAAAGAAATGTTAATAGTACTTTGCCATTTTGCCTGAAGTCCTAAACCCTCATTTGACATTAGCACCTCACTTGGAGTCATCTACAGTCGTCACATAATACTAAATTTTTAGTGTTTCTTAAAGTATAGATGGATTGTATGCATCTTTTATGAGATAAATGATCTTAACCTTAATCTTAATCTTAAGTACATTTTTACAACGTAGTAGATAGTATTTGCTACAGGAGCCCGTTTTCCCCCAATTCTGGCTTGCTTTCCCCTGGTGGCACATTTTCCCCAACTTTACCCCATAATGTCTAACAAAGATGTAGAAGAAATTATCTTATACAGGATAGTTTGTTTTAGCACTCCATAAAGTGCCCAGGTATTCACTAATGAATGTCTGGATTCACACTTTGCCTGTAACACCAACATTTGAAAATTGAAGCCACTTGCTAAACAGTTACCATACTTGTCCGATAACTAAGAAATATTGAAAAATGTTCAAACGGCTTTTATTTGGGCAAGCTAAAAGTCAATATACAAATTGTAGAATTTCATAATTACTGCAGTTAACAGTAACACAAGAAAATATTATCTGTATGTATAAAAATTGTTAACATACATTTGGCTCTAAAACAAGAAATTGTTTTAACAGGAAACACTATGAAGATTGGAATACTGATGCCATAAACGAATACAAATCTATGGTGGAGGAAGCACACACATATTACGAATACTGTATGGAGAGTGGAAGTGGAATATTTACGGAAAATATGGTAAAATGGATGATGAACTTATAGCCAAAGTTTGCATTTAGCTAAAAGAGCACTACTGATATTACATTACATTTCATTAAATAAAATATGTATAGAGCACTAATTATTGCTGGAATAATCTAAACAATGACAGATAGCAAAATTAACATCAGTTATAGATAAAAATGCAAATGAACGTAATTTAGGCTAAAAATTGTTTGAAAAGGTGTGCTTTCAAACAATGTTTAAAAGTATCGATAGAATCTACAGTGGACGAAACACAGCAATGGATCTGTCATCAAAAGTGGAACATTTAGTTAGAGGGAAACAAGTTTTATAATTGTTTTATTGTAATTAAATAGATCTAAGACAATACCTCGAACATCTACCTGTTTTAAACAAAGTTACATATGTATACTGGTGCTAAGACTTGTAGACAGTCCCGGATTACGACCTTTAGGGGCCCTTAGGCTAATGAAATAATGGGGCCTTATAGGGCCCATCAACAGAGGCCACTTTTTCAAAATTGGGTTTTGAGGCTTCGGGGTTTTCTGTTTTAAAGTTTAAATTTATTTTAAGTTAAATGAATTCAGCAATGCAAATTACTAAGATATTATACTTATTTTTCAAAAAGAAAATCATATTTGAAAATCTTTTAACAGGACTGCTCGGGCTATGGGCCCCCCAAGCTTGAGGGGCCCTAGGCTGCAGCCTATACTAGCCCATATGATAATCCAGCAATGCTTGTAAATCTCTAAAAGACAATAAGTACAATTTTAAACCCAATGTGAAACTCTATGGGGATTGGAGAGCCAGAGCAATTGAACTAAGACAGACGTGATGTGATCATTTCTGGGTAGAAGTGTTATTAATCTAGCAGCAGAGTTTGGTATTCGCCGAAGTTTAGCTATTAAGTGATACATTGGAATATTATAAAGAAGGCTATTACGGTAGTCAATCTGGAATGTTATAAAGGCGCGAACCACAGTTTCAGCTAGTTAGCACAACATCAATTTACTAACACTATTCCATGTAAAACTTGATTCTGAAATTAAATAGCTGCAGAGTTCTTGAAAACCAATTCTTTATAACTTGCAGCTTATTAAAGCCTAGGCCAAGGTTAGTATTAACCACCATATTTCTTAAAATTTACAATTCTGTGCTCACTGGCAATGTCCATTGCTAATCTTGAACTGATATGATGAAATCAAAACCTCATTATCAAGGTTAACCTAACCCACTATAATGAAATTATACTAAATCAGCAACTATGTCTAGAAGCATGCATTCTTCCTCAATGGCAGACGAAACCACTCAAAAACGACTTCGCAATGATCACCTATCCATTTGCTAACTAGGGATAGCATTTTCTGACTTCAGCTGCCAAGCATATGCCATGATCCACTTATGATGATAAAATGATTTTAGTGAGAATAAATACTTTTTTTCAGGTACCGCATATTCGAAGGAATTTTGAGCCCAGCAAGATGTATGTTGAGCCAAATGCTTGTAAGAAATCATCCTCTTGAGCAATAACATAAACATTGTTGTATAAGATGTTTAAGTATTAACTTCTGTCATAATAAATGTTATCACACCTTCATTTGTTGTACTTAAACTATACTATACTTCAACATCCTACTAAAAATGGACATAATAAAGTTTACAAAAATGATATGTAGAACTTTACTGCTTGATTAATGTAGCATTTTTCAGGTTCTCCATCTCTCAAAAATAGCCTTTTCAGACTTCTTATAACTATATAAGTTTCTGTTGAAATTTCGGTTTCGGATTATAAATTCCTGCCGAAAATGCGTATACCTTTTGCAATATCAGCCTTAAATACAAAAGTTTACAAATTCTTACTTCTAGATACAATTGACAAATAGGTTGGTTAAGTATTATGAATTATTATGCACACTCCACACAAACAAAACACAGGTTTGAATTTACTTGAGCAAAATTACGTTTAACTTTTATAGTTTATGTAATATAGGCAACAAAATATCTATAATAAAAAAATTTGCTTATTCAGGTGAGCAAAATTTGTGAAAGATGTATTAAGCTTAACAGGTTTCGATCATGTACGGGAAAACCAAGGAACTGTAAACAACAAACGCTTACTATACAGTGTTACACAGCACTAATAACAACGATGGAAACAAATTAAGAACCTACTGCAAAGTTAAAGAATGCTACTAATTAGAAAGTTACTTACAAATTAATACTGTAACCTGCAATGCCAAAAATTGCTTCCACAAAACTACATATTAGCTCACACTCACTTGCAATAGAAACCGGTAGGCATCATAAACCTAACAAAATACCAGCCAATGAAAGATACTGTACACAAAGAGGCACAAACAAACAAGAAACAGAAGACGAAACACATATGCTCTTGCACTGTAGTAGATATGAACAACTAAGAAACACCCTTTATACGGAAATTGACGCTATATATCCACACTTTACCTACTTATTTGATGATGTCAAACTAAAATTACTATAGTATTAGCCT
Organism: Tubiluchus corallicola; assembly: GCA_030141605.1. Lineage (NCBI taxonomy): Eukaryota > Metazoa > Priapulida > Priapulimorpha > Priapulimorphida > Tubiluchidae > Tubiluchus > Tubiluchus corallicola. Next base: position 471,629 of record JAQGDQ010000135.1, on the reverse strand, counting down.
CAAATGATACAGAAACAACCCAAATTGCTTGTAATTTTGTTTTAAAATGTGTCAGTTCCAGCTACCGATGATAAATAGGTTGGTTAAGTATTATGAATTATTATGGATACCCCACAGACAAAAGCTATGCCTTGGAACCTTTCTTTTAGATGATCAAAAACATCAAGATAAAAACAGACCTAGAACACACCTCGGCCTCTGAGCCCTCTTGCCGTTGTCTTACCTAACAAATGGTTGGTGGACTGGATTGGTGGTTAACAGTACGAGTAGATAAACTAAAAACGCGTACAATTTTGCAACGTCAGTCTTTAATTCGAAAGTTCACAAATTACAAAGCTCAGACAACAAAATTTAATAAATCCATTAAGTATTACGAATACCCTACCGACATAAACCACGTATGAATATACCTGTAGTACATAACTTGTAAAACTAATAAGCAAGCTAGCAAGTTTTTTTTCTTTTTTCTCCTTATCTCCTAAGTAATTGTTGCTCTTTCTCGTACTTACTTTTTCTCTTAAATTTTTCTATATTACACTTTTTTGATACTTATTTTATCTTTCCATACTCTCAGTTTTTTAACTTTACTCACTAACCTTGGTCAAATTCCCCTGTTAATAAGACCCCTATTTGAAAATACTATATATAATAATCATAATTACTGATTAATTGTATTGTTTTGTTTAGATTTAGGTATCTAACCTTATTTTTTGTTTTCACTTCTTTTTTGATAATTTGTATCATTTATACTGTTTTTTTATTATTTTTTCTTATTTGTTTTTGTTATCTGCAGCCTCACCATTTATTTTTAATATACTAATCTAATTATAAGACAGGGCAGGAGACTAGATGACCCTATGGTCCTTCCCTGCTCCACGATTATAATTACGTAATATTTAAAAAACTTTTTATGTCAAAGAAATTGGAGAAAATAAATGTTCTATGTCTATGCTATTTAACTTTTGCTCTAGTCGATCCAAAACACCAAAGATAATAAAACAGACCTAAAATACGCCTTGTCCCGTGCCAAACTGGAATGCTCTGAGAGCTGGATCAACACTCTGTGCCTGTGCCCTGTGTGTCGCACTGTTTCCGCTCCGCCACTTCGGGTTTGATGTTAAAAGTTGAAAATGTTTGAAATCCAATTTCAGCAACGAATCCGTCTTATGTCTGCTATGGGAATTCTGCACGATCTGTTTACTCATTCAATTCGATTTTGACGACTGCCGATTTACTGACCGATACTGATATTCGGTCAGTAAAACAATAACGCTCTAAAGTCAAATATTGCTTAGAAAATCAAAAAGAAAAGAAAATGATGACACCAGCAAGTGCTGAAACATCCTGTTTTTCTGCTGCATTTTAAAATTTATCATTATTTTAATAAATTTATACGTTTTCTATACCGAATCTGATGAACACGCTAGGAAGAACATAAACAAATTAACAGAAGGCCTACCTAGGTGTGCAGCAGAAAATGTAGGCCTATAGTTCCCGTGTTACCACTACTAGTAATAGCAGTAGTAAAAATTCTATTTATTGTCACCTTTTCTCACAAACAATAACATTAGCCGATGCCTACTTTTCGATTCTAATACAATGTATGTACACAAATGACAAAATACAAGATAGGCAGAATTTTGCTCTACTAATTGTAATGTTATAATTTTTCCTCCTCTCCTACAACTACGCAGTTGATAATTTTATCCCTTTAAGAGTCTGAGTGTAAAAAGTTATGTGCAGCCTGGGAAAATGATAAATGTATCCGTCAAGCTAAATCTAAGAAGCTTAAACTTTGGAGGTTGTGGAACCGTACTAATCTGTGTAGTGTTCTAGTTAAGTGTACCAGACACAGCCAGCAGTTAAGATTGTCTATTTGCCACACAAGGATGAGGTACGAAAATAGACTTGCAAATAAGTTGAGCTCTGAGCAAAAATGACAAGGAATTCTTCAGGTATAGTAAATACTTCTTGAAGCCTTCTAACCGTATTAGTTGCATTAAAAATTGTAACAATGATGTTTTACTTGTCCTAAAAAGGTCGCTTCTACAACAAATGATGCTTTTTCTTCTTTTTTCACCTGTGAGCCTGATGACGATGTCCTGCCTATTCCTTCTTCTGGCTGGAATGCTGATTCTCTGAATGACATTAATTTCAGTATTAACAATGTATATGCCAAGGTTATTAACTCAACACCATTTAAGGATAAAAGGCCCAATGAAGTACATGGCTTTATTTTGAAATCCTGTGCTCTTCAGCTTGCTCTCCCTCTTTTCCTTTTGTTCCATAAATTTCTTCATTCTGGAGTCCTCCCCCAATGCTGGCTTAACTGTAATGTTAACCCCATCCCTAAACAGTCAAATGTCCTTAATGTGATGATCTTCGCCCCATATCTTTGTCATCAGTTGTTGTCAAATGCTTTCAATCCGTATTGTGGGACGAGATTCTAACCTTTCTTATTCAAACTGAACGAATGTGTAACTCCCACCATGGTTCTCTTCCTCTACGTTCAGTGGTCTCTAATCTATTGTCGTGTTTAAATCAGTGGACTTGCTTCTTCGATCATACTTTGCCTGGTATTGATGAACTTTATCTTGATTTCAAAAAGGCATTTGATTCTGTCCTACCAACGTTTCTTACTTAAGATGGAATATTCTGGTATAAGAGGTAAACTTCTTAAGTGGTTTAGTTACTTTCTTATTCATCGTTTCCAACGTGTTGTTCTTAACGGTATAACCACTGAATGGTGCCCCGTCATAAGTGGTATCCCTAAATGAACCTTGAGAGGGCCCATACTGCTTCCTTATTTTCATAAATGATATTACCGATTGTATTTCCTGAGGTACTAACATTCCATTTTTTGTTGATGATTTAAAGCTCTTCCGTCCAATTTGGGACCATCTTGATCGTTATATTTTACAACATGACTTTGATGAAATTTTAGACTGGTGCAGTAAATGGTTGATGACACTTAGACCCAATAAATGTACTTTACTTAGAATACGCAATACATCTATTACACCTTAGTTTCTAAATAATGCTCAAATAGCTGAAAAAGAAGTTGTATCAGAGACTTGGGAGTAATGATTTCTAATGACCTCAAATGGAATTCCCATGAGAATCATATCATTGCAAAAGCAAACCATACTATTGGCATGATTAAACAGTGTGTGATATCGAGAAATGCAGCAGTAATTATTCCTCTCTACAAAGCTGTTGTTTGACACATTCTGGAATATGCGTCGGTTGTATGGTCACCCCAGTATGCTACTCTGAAGAATGCTCTCGAAAGAACTCAGGATAGATGTACTCATCTTGCAATTGATTTGGATCCTGCTTCAATTTCTACTCTTCAGCAAAGGCGTAAGACTGTAGACCTTGTGAACTGCTTCAAAATAATTAGCGGAAATACTTTTTTTCCAGGCCTCTAAGTCTAAGTTATTTGTGCAACCAACTAGAACCAACATCAGATCACACGTCTTTGGGCATTGTGTAGCTCAACCACGGAATCATCTCTCATCATCAATCATCAGTGCTTCATCTATTGACAGTTTTAAAAGGTATATGAGAGAGGACCGTTTATAGATAGTTACCATCTAGGTCCTTATTTTTTTGGATAAGATATTCTTGGATAAGGTATACTATAAATGTTTGGTCCTGGCGATCGCTTATGATTTTTGCACGGACAACTGTTTTTAAATCCTTAATATTATCAAAAATAGTCCATTTGTTGCCACTGCTCCTCGTTGTGAATTATGAAAAATTGAAACCCATTGAGAAATTAGCAAATAAGTTTGTCTGGGGTGGCAAACCAGATACAGTTAAACGAAAAACACTTATGTCCGAAATTTCAGGTGGAGTAAATATGGTAGATTTGGAATCGTTTGCCAAATCCCTGAAATCTAGGTTGATTCACGGGCTAATGCCAACAGATTGGCAAAAAGTAGCAAAAATGTTCTTTGAAAAACTGGGTAGAATCCCATTTTGGAAAATGGAAAAAACTTTCCTAGTAGAGTGGAATGCTTGGGAACCCCTTCTGGCAAGATGCAATTATTATGCTGGCGTGAAATATTAAGAAATTTGACAACTCGATCCAATTTTATGCATATATCTTACTCGCACTGAAAGGAATTTTAGTTTGTTTTCATTTTAAATCTCCCGCAATACTGTTCCGAAGTCGCCATTACCTGACGTCATGTGCCAAACGTAAATCAAGGGAAGAAAAGGCAATGCTAAATTATATCTCAAAAGACTCTAAGACTATATTACTTAGATTTTCGCTTACCTGCTAGAAAGATTTATGTAACTAGAAAAGGAAATTATTAATTATTTAAAATGTTTTCACCAATTGGTAAAATGTCACTGACTCACCCTCTAGGGTGCACCACTCACTATCCAAAAAACGTATTTTTAATCTTATTGACAAGAAACGGTAATTTAACAGTTAATGACGTGTGCGCTACGAATGCTTTGAATATTTTTTCAAACTTTACAAAATGTTATTTAATTTGTTTCAAATGAGCTCGTGAAAATGGTTGCGTCTAACGGTCATCACGGTAGTTTAAATTTACATGTTTTATAAAGCGTGACTGCCGATTGAAGTCCTGCATGCAAAAAGGCAGTACGTAAGTGATATAAAATTTCAAAACGAATTTTTCAAGCTTTATGTTTATGAAGGGTTTTCTTGTGCTTTAACAGTTGCTTTACTGATTTTCGAAGACATCTAACGGTCCCTAAATAAATAAGTAATATGTTATTTTTTTCTCACAAAACAGAAGGGTACCACATGTTTCGTTTTCACGTTGCTTGCATTCTCCTACATATAGGTTTCTGGGCAAAGGCAGTCCTTTTTAATCTTGTTAACATATGTTTAGAATGCAGCCAGTGGCCTTGGAAAAATGCGAAAGTTGTGTTTTTTTTTTTAATATGGTAAATCAGATTACAGTGACCCTAGTAATATCTGTACAGGCTTATGTCTAAATTTGAAAGGCAACAAACTAGGAAGCATAGCCGTGTTTCGTGATTTTAGTAAGGCTTTTGATAGTATTTGGATTGATGGGCTGATATGAAAATTGTTTCAAAGAGGCATTCAAGGAAAAATGCTGTGGTTGATTGTATCTTTGTTGAAAAATCGCAATATTTATCTTAAGGCCAATAATTTTATCTCACAAACTCATTCGTGCGATATTGGTTCACCACAAAAGGTTCAGCGCTATCGCCAATTTTGTTTTTGTTTTATGTGGCAGACATGTTTGATAATAACAATAATGTCAACTTCTCAAAATATAAATATGCTGACGAGAGCACTTTCCTAGTAGCTATAATTTGTTCATGTCTGACTCCAATATAAATAATCTGCAAAAATCTGTTAATGACGAAATGAAAAAAATAGACCTGTGGATGAGGGCAAACCAGCTATCAATTAACTACAAAAAAACCAAATTTATGATAATCAACAATAAGCAAATTAACAATGCTAATAATCCAAAATTTCATATTATAATAAACAAACACAAAATTGAAGAAACAGACAACATCAAATACTTGGGCCTACTCATTGATAATAAATTAACATGGGAACCACATATAAAACACATAACATACAAATTAAGTCGAATTACTGGAATAATTTTAAAAGTAAGGCACTACGTTGACCAATATATTCTGAAACTTCTATATAATTCGTTAGTTTTCCCTTATTTACAATATTCCATCTTAACATGGGGTACAGCTTTTGCATCAACTCAAAAATTAATACAGACACAACAAAACAAAATAGTAAAATTAATAACTTTTGCTCGCAAATATGATCATGCTACACCATCGTTCGTAAAATTAAAAATTTTAAAAGTAAGAGATATTTACAATCTTGAGTTGTTCAAATTTATGTATAAATTCAATGCTGGTTTATTACCCGAACTTTTTAGAGAATATTTCACTAATGTTTCTGATATACATTCCTACTCCACAAGAGCTGCTTCTAATGAACAGTATTTTGTGGAGAGATTTTTTACCCGACATGGTTTCAATAGCTTAAAATCACGAGGAGTTAAATTATGGAACTCGTTGCCAAAAGATACCTTTGGCGGTAGCTTATTTTCTGCTTCCAAAAAATACACAAAATTCTTACTAAATGAATATACCTGTAATACATAACTTGTAAGACTAATAAGCAAGCTATCAAGTGTGTTTTTTCTTCTCATCTCCTAAGTAATTGTTGCTCTTTCTTATACTTACTTTTTCTCTTAAATTTTCTATATTACACTTTTTTTGATACTTATTTTATCTCTCCATACAGTCAAAATCCCCTGTCAATAAGGCCCCTATATGAAAATATATATAATAATCATAATTACTTGTATTGTTTTGTTTAGATTTTGGTGTCATCTAACTTTATTATTTTTTGTTTTCACTTATACTGTTTTCATTTATACTTTGTTTTCATTTATACTGTTTATTATTATTATTTCTTTTCCTATTTGATTTTGTTATCCGCAGTCTCACCATTTACTTTTAATATGCTAATTTAATTATTAGACAGGGCAGGAGACTAGATGACCCTATGGTCCTTCCCTGCCCTGCTCCACTACTATAATTAAGTAATAACTAAAAAAACTTGTCATGTCAAACAAATGGAGAAAATAAATGTTCTATGTCTATGTCTATAACAGATCAATGTATCGTGCATATACAGAAGCGCAAAAACAATGTCACAAGCCGTATAGATCGTGTAATAGATGGCGCATGAACATCAACTGTGCGGTTAACAAAACCGCGGCTATTCTGTTTAAAACTTCGTTAAATTTAAAATATGAACCCACACCACCAAATTTACGCTTCGGTGACATGCAGATTAAGTATATGGACATTTTATTAATGTGTTAGGTATAACAGTTGACAAAGAACTGAGCTTTTCTGTTCATGTAGCAGACGTGAGGGAAAATGCTGGAATAAATGGCAAAAAATTAAAAGTTTTTGCTTTAAATATAGAGGACTAAAGCTGGCCTGAATTATGAACCTAGCTAAAACAGTGGCATTACCCACATCGTTATACGCAGCTTCTTGCTGGCTAGATAAACAATTAAAAGTCTTCGATGATCTTCTGTGTACGACATAGTAAAAACAGCCACAGGAGTATCTTATAACCTACCTAAAAAGGAACTAGAAAAGGAACCCACCTCTCGAGGTACAATATTCTGCTATTATTTGTAAATTCTTGATGAAAATTCTAGGTCAACCGGAAAGCGATTTGGCCAGGTGTGGGGAAGAGCAGATCGACACTTCGTTAATTAGCGGCCAAGCAACTAACCACTTCATAGCAAATCATGTCATAAAAGCCAAGTCATTTCTAAAAATCACTAAAGCTATAGAAATTCCACGTAATCAAAAATTGGTTGATGCCTGTGTTAATTCACTAAACGTCAAATATAGTAAGTCAGAAGTTAATAAATTTGTTAATAAATTTCTGTGGCACAGAAATCTGCAGCATGGTAATCCGCTAGCTGGTCTGCCTCGGAAAACGGTCCCAATTTTCACCACCCCTTTAATGTTACCTCTAGGAGAATATGACAGACTTATTGAAACAAGTGCATTTAGTTTACTACTTGGTAGAGGCTGTAATGCTTTTAATGCTTTTAAATATAACCTTTGAGTTAGTGATAATGTGTCAATGTAATAATGACTTTCAAACACCACACCATTTAATCTTTGATTGCATTTGTATGAAAAATAACAATAACAATAAAGAATTACTTAAAATGAAACGAGACATAATGGATATAAATACAGTAATAGAAATCGAAACGAGTCTACTCTTAGTTTGTACATCAATATCATACGGGAACTAGTTCATAATGACATGATACGCAATTGAGCAAACCGGTTTATATATACTTGAGAATAATTAAATGTAATGGAAAACTGCTGCTAATAATTGTAGTAGTTTACTTATATTTATAGTTTTTACAAATTTAATCCTAGCATCGTACAATTTACATAATTAATTTGGTTTTAAATTTTAAATAAAGTTTTTAGTATTTATATTGCAGACATTTGTATCAGGTGCTGTAATGCACCATATACATTAGAGAATATTTATTGAAAAAAAAGATAACTTTTATGCCCATTATTGTATAATATTATTATAATGTAATTAACTGTGATAACTGTTTATGCATTTCATAATTATACAATGCATGTAGTATATGTATTGTATTTATGCAAATGCAGAATAAATTAGATTTATTAATATAATAGTACATAATGCATTCTCCTGCTGTCATCACTTGATGCATTTTAAACTGTTGTTTCAAACTTATTTTACATAGTGGAATGTTAACAACAAAAAAATTTATAGCATCCATCCAAATCTCATTTCTAGTTGCCAGATATATATGCTTACTTTCTAATATTCATACTTTTTTTTTATTAATTTTACAAATTTCAATCGCAAACATAGAAAGACAGAAATTTCTTTCCAACCTACTATTTACCACCGAGGCAAAAACCATGTAGGTCATCAGAACTGTTGATTAAGTCAAAATAATGTAATTATATAAGAACATAAATTCCTTATTTTTTGGTGACACCATATTGACGTAGAAAATTACACAATAGGACGAATGTAAAGATTTAAAGGCCTTAAGCAAAATGACTCTGTCTGATGAAAAACTGAAAACAACGAAAGATCATTATATTCGTTGCACCATTTGCTTCGGAAGCAATTTCACGGCAAAGATTATTGGATATATAATAATTAAATCACAAAGAGAAATAAGAAAAAACCAAGATCCTGGTGCGGTTAAGCTTATTTTAATATTTGGGAAAGAGGTTAGTAAGTTTCAGCAATAAAAACTGTGATAAGCTCTTGGTGTACTTTTAATAAAATCAGTTTAAAATCGCGATCATTTCACGCTTGTGCGCTACAGATGACGACAATCGATTATAGTGCAATATCCACATCTAGGTACTTGAGCAAATTTTTTTGCAATTGCAGATACTCTTATCTATTATAAATTATCGAAAACGTTAAATGGGAGATTATTAATGCTACTTATTACTTTTTGATGAATCCCGCTGCCCACCAATATTTCATTGAAAACCAGTTAGCGACAACAGTAGCCTCGCAACACCGACAAACCACAGAATAAGTAGTTTAATAAGCTAAACTTCACCTTTACAAGTATCCATACGGTACCTAGTATATGCTCGCAGAATTGCATTTACAATACATTCTCATACTGAGGTATAATCATGTAAATTACAGCTAATCGAATCGATGACTAATTTTTACATAAACACAGCTATACACAACGATTTAATCTGCTACAGTAGAGGGTGTATTGTGTTGTAATTTTTAATGTATATATTAAAATACAATGAATGTTGTTCGAGGATTGCTTTTTCCTTTAAGGCTCCACATTATTGGGATGCAGAAGGATTCTAACGTCTTATGTGCACAGCAGAACATTTTCCTGCAGAAGCACTTGATTACTATTAATTTGACCATTCTAAAAGTTTGTCTAATGAATTTTGTAAAGAATCAAAATTATTTACTTTCAAAGTGTGGCACAATTTGACATCGTCCGGGACAAACGCGTGACTGCAACATCTATGATATAATCAGGCAAATCACTGATTTAACATTAAAATTATGTTCATTTAGATAACGTCAACGCACATTTCAATTATTTTGCAAACTTTATGCAAGTCAACGATATGGGTCTATATGTAGTTGCTAGGATTTGAACTTTTGCCTTTTTTAAAAAATAGGTACAGCATAGCGTCAACTTTTCTCTAGATATATGATAAAACAGTTTCTAAAAGAACAAATGGAAATAGCAGATAATGGACACAAATGTCATTCCTCACTTTCTTAAGGAAAAGCGAAAATATTCCATCTGCTGTTCTGCTCAGCTTTGGCATAATTTTATTTAACATTTTACGAAGCATGGCAGGAAATGCATATCAGTTTCAAGACTGACATTGCATGGGAATTTTATAGACCATACGTGGAACATTACCATTATCAACAACAAAAAAACTTTGAAAAACGGCTATTTAAAAGTTCTGCATTTTCTTCGACAATAACAACCAAGTTTCAGACACATTTTTAAGGACTCACCGTTGTCATTGCAACGTTGCCTTCTAACATATTTAAATAGACTATTCCTATTATTTCCTTTATGAAAAGATCCCATAAACAGTAGTAGCATATTTAAAAATGAGTTACAGATTTGCAAGTCATGTTTAATAAGAATTTTATTAACTTTTTCGAAATGAAAACTTTTACAGCAAACAGGCCTACTAGCTAATACTTTAGGCATAATTATGGAGAAAGTCGTGCCATATCGTGATCAGATGAGACAAAGGACACGCAAACAGAAAGGTCTACAACAAATGCAAGGTCGAAAATCTACAAGTAGATAAAATATATTATGTTTGCAATAGATCATATATTAATTAAGGTTTTAGATGATTTTCGTATTGATTCGTACAAGAAAGAGAAAACAGATATTGCTAAATCCTATTGCGGATATCATCATCAGTACCTACATAATGCTGATGATGAAACTCGCAATGGATTTCGAAACATCCGTTTTTTGTTTTTTTTTTGTTTTTTTTTGTAAGAAAGAATAAAGTTTTACCATACATGAATCCGTCTATGATTTTTGTTGGGTTGATATTTTCAAGAATGGATGCCAAATCGTTTAAAATTTTACATCTCTCTGAAAACAAAACATTACACAGTTTTCCTTCAGTTTTCAATTTAGATAGAAATAGTCTACAGTAAGTTGGTTGTTAATTAATCATCGTCATAAATAAATCATAAACATTTAATATAATATTTCAAAATTGTGCTTGGTGTCCAAAGTTTGATCATTATATTAATGATCAAACTTTGGGCACGCACTTTGCGCTGCTGCTTCCAAAAGGACAAATTAATGAAGATCGTCCACCTGTTTTTATAACGTGATTTACGTGAGTGACGTTACAGATGGAAGATTCACCCATAAACCAATGACCTAAACTTTTAGCTCTAGACATTTTGTTGGGTATGCCTACAATGAAATTGTTATTTATTATGTAAGGGTCAGGAACTATTTTTGCTCTTGTACTAGGACTCATTCTGTACCATATACCATCGCTGACGTATTTGTAAGGAAATAACGTACATTTGGCTGAAGCAAACTTGTGTTTACACAAACGATCTAGCTCATCTTGTTCGTAGGTCTTTGTAATGGCATTTTCCAAACGTTTCGTCATTTCACCCCAAATTTCTGCACCTTCATTAGTCGAATTAACGAACATGTAGTTAACTGAGTAGTTTTGTCTCTCAAGTTTTGCTCCAATTTGTGCTCCAATGATGTCATAATTGCTGTAGTTTCTTAACAGTTCATTGGGATTTCTCAGCCACAAGCTGTCAGTTTCAAAGAGCACAAAGGGAATGTTGTTTCTCAGTAAACTTAACAAGAACTTCACTCGAAGAAGTAAATAATACCTGTAGTTCCAAGTGCCATACGAATACTTGTCGTTGAGTTTTTCTAACGTATTTAAATGAAATACTTTCACATTGGGCCAACGTTTCTGGAGTGACGAATAACTGGCGTCGTCGGTTACGATAAACAGCAATTGATCATGGACATTAAAAACCTCGGTATTGCATAACCAGTTGTGAGTCAGTTGCAGATATGCTTCGTTGATCATCGCAACGTGCAAAATTTTGCCGCTTCTAACGACGCTGTTTGCTTTGGGCTGTTTGAATGGTTATTTCAACAACGTAGTTTCAACAACACCCTTTTACAACTTGACTTTGCTACACCTGTTCATAAAAAATTGTATTACACACAGTATACACTCACATGCTCATCTATTCACGCTTAGAATTGCACTTCTCAACGCGAACTACAGTCTATCCCGCAGTCATCTAATTGCATTATAGTTCATATAGAATGCCACCACACGAGATTCGACAACAATTTGAACTGGGCATACTGAAACCAACAATTAGAAAGCATTGCCAAAATAGCGAGGACATCATAGAAGCACACTCTGGTGTTGGTGGTGTTAAAAACTGCTGAGCGAACAGAAGAAAGTATTTATATTGCAACTTCTAGTGCTAGTCTAAACTACCATCTGGTAGCACCTAAGCTATATATCTACACCAACGCAGATCACATCAATTAATTGATCCCTTATTCTTATCAGCGAACAGTTTGTTCAGAACAACAAATACGCATGCACATTGGAAGGAAGTACAAAGTACGCACACTTGATCTTTTACTGGTCAAAATGGGATACGCATTACAAGCGAATTATTGAAAAACAGCTGTCATATTATGATCAATATCAAACACGTGATTTATCTTTTATTTATCATCTGAAGCATTAGATATCAGCTGCAAAATCCCACCGTAGAGACTGCTGTGCAACCGCTTAGTTATATAATATAGTTACCGCATCGACAAAGGCAATTATGTTCTCCTAGGACCAAGTTTTTGCATGACGTTTTAATCAATAATTTTCATTGGCAACTCCTGTTTATTTATAAAAGTTTACAAAGGTAAGCGTGAACTAGGAATTGAAGGCTCCGGGTTGCTTTTTTACCCTGTAGGGTGCTGGAAATAGGTTATTTGGCAACTACTTTTTGAGCTGTATGAGTATGCGACATTAGCATCGAACGAGGGATTCGTTACAATAGAGATTCGTTAGTAGTGCCATCTCAATTATATGCCTCTGAATTATGCAACTCTTTGACGGGAGATGATTCTAAGTTAATACAAATTAATATGGAATAGAGCGGAAAGAGGGAGGGAGTAAAAAGACGGATGCAAAAAGACGAGCCCCAAAGTCATTATTGGAAAAAGATGCTGAACTTTTCAAAAAAAACCGAGCAAAAAAAGTAACCGAGCAAGTCATAGTGCTGCCTCCAAAAAAACGGAACGCCTTAGACACAGAAAGTGCTTGTTTTCTAGTTCCAAATTAAAGACAAAAAGGGCAATCTTAAAGGCACATCAGCCTCTGCATATACATGCAAACTGTGTAGACCTTACATAATTGTTAAACCTGGCCATTTTAAATAACGCTTCTATTTACTGAACTACCTATTCGTGCAGAAACTGTATTAATTGATATTTAGGGCTAATGCACCTAAATCTTAAAATAGATGTCATATATGTGCCACCTACTTTTATTACGTACTGTGTATCAGCAAAGGAAATAAGGCTTCAAATAAATTTGCTTGTACACTTTTAGGTCCTATATTTATTTATATATATATATGCTTACATGTAACATGTTTTTGGTTTTTGGCAACAAAACCTATCAGTGATCACTTAGGCATGAGCATGTCTCGTTTATAATTTCCAAAATCATACAGTATGTATCACATTTGTTCACACATTTCTATTTTATTCACACATGTTTATCAACCAAACATAAATAATATAAATACTTGAATAATTGTTCGCATCCTTCTGTCTCAGAAGACAATGGAGTGTGTGTCAAGAGAGTGCAGTGCGATCCCTTGAACGTCTCCAGGACACACGCCTGGGCAAGGTGTATGGAGATCCTGAATTGCCCAGACAACAGGAACCCCCTCTCTTCCTCGCTGGTGTAGTCCAAAGGAAAGCGGAGCGATACGTGTGGCACCAGGTTGGCTGCAGAAGCTGCCGGAATCAGTGAGCATGCTGCACTGGTCCGCCTTCGGGGCTCCACTCCTGATTTAGGTTTACTCCTCTATACATGGCCGTTTCGTCACTTGACCTCCTCCGCTATCTAGCCGTTGGCTGATTGTGCAGCTCCTCCGCCTAGTGTCGAGATACAGTGTGGGCATCCCCCAAGCCTACAGCACCTGGTATTCTTAGGCGGTCACCCATCCAAGTACTAACCAGGCTCTGCGTTGCTTAACTTCGGAGATCAGACGCCGTAGTCACTTGAATAATACATTTTGTATAAATATACAAAGTTGCTGAAACTGTTGGATCTAGTTTAGACGACACAAGTCCAGTGGCACTCAAAATTATTAGGCTGCAGGTACACTAACTTTTTTGTCATTTAATTCGACACTTTTGTTGCAACCTTGTAATTGCCGAGTGATAAGTGGATTGAATCCAAATCTGAATTTCCATCTGGTGAGTTAATGGAAATAAAGCAGAGCAAAGAGCAAAAGCAACAAGGTTCTTCATGCACATCTTCTGTCATGGCAACAGCTATGACATCTGTTATAACTGATAAGGAGCCACTTGGAACATTTGTTTGAAAGGCGCTCATTATGGTACAAACTACACAAGACTGTAGCTTGGATTCTCAGGCTGACGAAGTTATTGCTTGCTAAAGTGAAACGATTTGAGGTGAAGGTGAACAACTGCATGGAGTTAACTGTTCAGGAAATTCAGCAAGCAGAGATCAGTATCATAAATACCTTCATGATGTAGCCAAATCTTTATGGAAACTTAATCCGTTCAAAGATTCTGAAGATGTTCTCTGAGTTGGCGGTCATGTACCAGGCAAGCACCAAATGATTTTGCTAGGAAATCACCACGTCATAGATCTCATTGTTCACGAAATGCACAAAACAACAGAGATTCTGTTCGCGATTATGTAGTGGCCAAGCTTAGAAAGAAATATTGGATCATCAAGGTGCGAGCACGTGTCAGAAGCCTTTTATTTTGTTGTGTTACCTGTAAGTGCCGTGAAGGAACACCTGTTGTGCAGCGGATGCCTGATTTACGAATGGATCGCATTTCTCCAATGGAGGCTGCAATTACAGCCGTTGGAGTGCATTGCTTCGGGGCCCTTCTTTGTTAAGAGAGGATGCTCGGAAGTAAAGAGATATGAATGTATCTTCACCTGTTTGACGATTCGTGCCATTCATATCGAAATTCTTCATTCCAAGGAGACCACCAGATTCATCCCTGCTTTGTTTCGATTTATAAGTCGGCATGGCCTTCCAACAATCATTAGATCTGACAATGGCACAAATTTTGTCCGAGCACAGGAGCTAAGGACTGGTATATGCAGTTGGGATTAACCAAAGATTGCGGATATCTTACGGAAGATTCAGTGGATATTCAACACCCCATAAGCATCACACTATGGTGGTGTTTGGGAGCGGATGATATGCACTATATGAAGGATTGCCTTTTCTGTACTCAATGAGCAGAAACTTGATGACGAAAGCCTTATGTGTCTAGTAAATCGATCATTAATGGTAGGCCCATTACAATGATTTTGGATGACCCCTCTGATCTCGAAACCACTCACACCTAATCACCTACTTTTGCTAAGAAACGGGTACGTGCCGACCAAGCTGCTTGGCTCGTAAGACTTATATCATCGTTGGTGGTACCAAGTTCAGTACTTGGCTGGCATCTTCTGAAGGTGATGGGTGCTAGAGTACATCCCAATGTTACAGAACTTCCAGAAGTGGGAAAAACAACTAGATAACCTTAAATGTGGTGATGTAGTGCTTTTGATTAATAGTTTGCTACCTAGGAATCACTTGGAACTGGATAGAGTTGTTGAAGTATATCCTGGTAAGGACGGTCTAGTTTCGGTAAAAACAAAATGATCTGTTCTGGAAAGGCCAGTACAGAAACGTTGCTTACTGGAACATATTTAGTCTTCTGAGTTGTTATTGTTTTCATGTTCCGTTAAAAACATTCAAGGGAGGCCAAGATGTAACGGGCACGAACTTTAATGATTCGTTGCCTTCAATTTAAACGCAATGACAGGAAGCCACAGAACATGACGTTGTGGGTTTAGTTAAGCCGGTTTCCAATGTAGTACAGTATTTTTACGCTAGGTTTAACAGACAAATGTTTTATGTTGACATGTTGTTGAGATCAGTACTGCTTACATTTGTGACACAGTTTGTTTACACACAAAGAGTTAGTTATAGCCATTGCTTGTTGATTGCTTAGTCATTCCAAATCTCAGAGGACCCAATGACGTATGTACTGTATCTGCACTTATCAATTTTGTAATAGGCTTAATTATAGTATTATAATGCTCTTTAGTAATTTTTGTCCTATCATCATTATACTGTATTGTAATAGGCAAATTTATTGATGTGAACTAGGCTTAATGTCTCAACTGCTCATAACTGATGGGGTGAAAATATTGTAATTTTTCTTACAGAATAAACAACTAGCTAGGATGGAAACGCATTTTGTCTCCTGAGCGTGATCATTACAAAAGCCTTTACTTACTTACGATTCACTGGGAATGGACTTCGAGTGAAGTCGCTTTTCATGTATGACGATCAAAGGCAACAAAGGTTCTGGATAAAAACCACAGTGTAACGTCCTGGGTGTGCAGGGTAGCTTCCCCAGGGCATTCAGTAATCGCTGGGTTTTCGCCAATCAAGTTCCTAGCCTAACTAAATATATACTTAACTAGCTACCCAGGGAAGCCCCAGGCAATGACCAAGCCGTTCCAGTAGCTTTGCGAGGGACGCCATTAATCATACGGGTGTAATATTCGAGGTCTAAAATGGTTCAGGTGAGTGTGTGTGGCAGTATCAAACATTTTGACCAATATGTTTATAAAAATTAGAAACAAACCATTTTTTGGATTTAACTTAGCAAATAAATTCAACTTTAATGAGTACGTATAAAATTAATGTCCCTAAATAGTTGTATGTTCATTCAAATTCTGTCATTCAAATATTAATGTAATAGTTCAAAAAAAATAAAAAAACAAGATAATAATTTTTACCAAAGTCAAACCACCTAATCTCCACATTTGCAAATTGAATATTTCCGCATCGAATAGAGGACACAGATGCAAAGTTATTACGTAATATCAGCAGGCTACACAATAATATCTTTCTGGAACTACTAGGCTAACAGGGACAGGTTAGTACTTATCTACTGGCCTCCCTTGTGGCATGCCAAAGTGAGACTTTCAACACTTTCTGCACAGCATCCAAAACATGACGATGCGAAGAAATTAGCCATGTCAAAAGTTTAACCGGTGCTTTAGAAGTCAGCTTGTTTCCCGATCTCAATCCTCAACTGTAGATTAGGTCTTAAAAAGTCCCTCCATAAATAGGTACGTCGTTCCTTTCAGACTTTTGCAGAAAATAGTGTTAATGTAATTTACAGTGCAGGCATACACAGAGACATCTTGCCGTCCTGGAGTGGATCCACCATTTGTCCTCCCATTAGACAGGCACAAAGCAGTTGACTAATTTTTATACACTTTCTTCAGAAGAGCTGCTTCTTCAGAAATAACCATTTGTGACAACGTGTCTAAGAAAATGTTAAATTATTGTTGGGATGTTTTGCCAAGCAGTCCCGCTGTCACGAGTTATACCTTGATGGACAAAAATATAGTAAAAATTAGCAGTCCGTGTAAGACAGTGTGAACAATGCTTTGGGTTTTTACCTTAATTCTCTAGGAATACAATTAGCCAAACAACAGAATTCTTAATAATAATAATAATAAAGAGGGTATTGAATTATTTTCGATTCTCACAGAAAAAAAGTAACTATGCCGGCGTATAAAGTTCTTGTGTAAACAAACACTTTGAAACGCAATAATGGTTAACGTGGCAATATAGAAATGGTTCACATAGTTAATTCGAATGTTTAAAAAAATGAACTGGATAAATCTAATAAAATTTAACATTTTTTTACACAACTTTACGATGGCTGGGCCCAGCATAACTGTCTAGGGAGATGGATACCGTCAGCAATGCTCCTACCACGTATTCGCCCATATATCGTACCACGTATCCAATATGGCTGCCAGGACACGCCTGCCAAAACCATCAGCTCCTATGTCTCCAATAAATGATAATTGACTCTTCTAGACGGTACTGCACTGGATAATGACATTAAGCAACCAAACTGGAACTCAGTCTCCATAAGAGGAGGAGTTTAGTAAGCACTCAATACGGGAAACAACAGAGATGTTCTATACTGTATGGCCTCCACTGGCATTACCATCAAGAAACACAATCGGAGATTTCGTGAATAACCAAGTTTCTTTCCAAAGCCTCTCTAACCAATAACCAAATAGCCCATGAAGTGGCTTTCACTTTCGAGGCATACACACATGTTCAAAACGAGCAATATGCTTTAAACAAAATTTGCTCTTTTTACCTTGAGCTACAAAACCAGATAGACCACAAAACGAGGCCAATACCTGGCCAGGCAGGTAAATTTGGTCATGTGACCCAGGCTCTGGTCACTCAAACCTGTAAAGTGCCTCCATCGAATATTACAAAAAAATCAATGGCAACAAAAATTACAAGTCTAATAAAAATATTAACAATAATGGTAATCAATGTTACACCAATAATAGCGATACATTTTGGATTGTCATCAAAAATACATTAATAGAAAATAAGTCAACCAATAGCACATTGCTGCCTCAGTGAACCGCGCAGCTCCTACAGCACTCGTGTTTCGCACAGGTGACAAATAACCTTTCCGGTAGGTGGCTTCTGGTCCAACTTAGAATGGTATTCATTCTCTCGGACCTTTCTAAAACATTTCCTCGGGTGCCCATCCCATGTCACCTAGTGTTAGTAGCTAACTAAGATGAACACAACAATCATAAATCCTCAAAGGGTTATCATGAAAGGGTTAAACAAGTTATTGTAATATCATCAAAAACATCAAACGTATCAACAGAAGGGAGTTTTAGTATTTATAGCGTTAAAACTCCATTGAATGGACCTGGACCTTACACACAGCTACGACAAAGGCTACAAACGTTACAGAGTAGAAACGCTACGGCAACTGGTTAGCCGTGAATAAATTTAAATTTTTCAAAGACAATTAAAATTTTTAAAAATAGTAACAGTTGTTATTGCTGCTGCTGTTACTAAAGCAATCGACAGATTGTATTTGATAAAGGATCTGTTGAGGCAACTGAAATTTAGCTTAGCTATGGAACGCGAAAGAAATGTTTATTTTTAAATATTAATGTCAATCTCGAATATTCATAAGTAAATTTTAATACATGTATTCTTAAATGGTTGATTAATATACAAAACTGACTTTTGAATATTCATAATTTATTTGTAACGTAAAATCGTTTTTGACTACTAGTAAATCACGCGTTTATTAATATTAATAAGTAATTATAATATTGTTACGGGAGCGAAATTTTCGACGCCCCCTCTGCATTGTGATGGTCTCGTCCGTACAAAGCCGTTGCATAGTGCCGTTGAATTCCAGGTATAAAACCGTCGCTATGGATGGAATGGTCTCGTTGATTCAGCACGCAAACGGGCAGGTGTTCTTACAATCACGATACCTGTTCTGTAGAAACCACTAGGATGAAGTACACAGGACAAGTTTACTTCAGCAAATCTCTGTTTGACTTTATAAAGATTGCGTCATCCTGGTATTGAACCCAGATTACTTGACCTTCGAAATATGAGGGAACGAACCACTAGAAAAGCCACCAAATCAGACTCCCTGGCGGCGAGGACCCAGCAACTCTACAATATCAATAATTTATAAAGCATTATTTAAACTAATATTAAAAGACCACAAATTTTATAAATAATTTATCGATATCACTAAATTCTACTTTTGCGTTCCATACTTATCGACCGAAAGAAAAAGGAAAAGGTTTGCCATTTACCCCCAGTTTCCTGTAACGTTTTATTTTGCTCCTGTGGTACTTGTTCTCCCCTAATTAACAAAGAGTACACGCAAACAAAACCGCTAAATTGGTTCCTTTTAAGTGCAAACTGCAAAGCCACAAGTTGTTTGGAAGCTGGAGTTGTCATTTCTCGTAAATTACGTTTATATTTGTTTACAGATTGCTTCCCACGCTTGACACCAATTCACGTAACAACGTTCTTTTAACTGCTATGTCTAGCTATTGTGTAATAATTTACTGCCTATCTGAGGCTATGCAGATTCTGTTGAAGCAAAAACATTTCAAAATGTATGTCGTTAATGAGGAATGCTTAGAACTTTGTCGATCTGTACAAAACAGTAACGATTTTTAAATCATTGCATATCACCTGAGTTAAACGTTTGCTTCATTTGTGATGTAAAGGAAATTTGTGACGTACCGACCTAACACTTTAACTTGTGAGGTCAAAGTATTTAATGACTATAGCAGCTATAGTTGTTTTGTATAGGCAAATGTTTTTACAATTAATTTTCATGCTACTCTTAATCTTTTAGTAGTAGATCCTACATGAACTTCGTACGAAGTTTGGCACGAAATTACGGTACGACATTTTATCGTACTAGTACGACACGATTCGATTTTGTAGGTACGGTGCTGTACGAAGTACGGCATTTTTTCGTGTCGTGCCGCACTGCCAGCCTTGTCTTCCAGGCGACGGTGATGCCGATGAAGCTGAAGACTTGCTCAGTTTCAATAGAATCGTGTCGTTACTAAGTTGGGAACTTGGCGGATCTGTTTGAGACTGTTGCATAATTGCATCTGATGCACTGTCGGAGGATTCAGTAGCACTGTCTTTAAGAATGTTTATAAGGAAATCTTTGCTATACTTTCTAGCTATTACTACGGATACGAAATTCGTCTGCTCTGTTCATGTCTATAATACCAAACCAGCTTTGGCGTGTATACCAACTGACGTGTTGTTGATTTCAGTCAGTCTAAATAGTGTCTCTACAAAAAAACGATTGGATTATTTACCTTGTTCGGCGGGTCTGAAGACCCATCCAATTTAGGCAAGTCTATAATTTGAATTTAAGATTTGTCTTTTCACATTAATTACAAAAAAATGACTCGCTGTGCATAAATTACGCCATCGCAGTTTGATGCACTATATAATCACGAGTACGCTGATATTATAATTTTTATATGCGACACTTTGATATTCGTTGTAATTTTTCATTAGCGAGAGCACTTTGAAATTGCCAGACCACTACCAAATAGCATCACGTGACGTGACGCATCACATCACGTGATGAAGACAATCTCTGCTTAATAACGGTGACGATGGCAACAACGAGGATGACAACAATTTATTATATCAATTTAACATGCACCAAACACTGCAAGGTAGTTGAAATTTAAGTTTCCTAGATTCTTAGTCAAAATCATTTCTTATTCAAAGTCACGCTGAAAGTTGAAGTCGACTGTTGTTGAATGAACCTGAATTGTACGATAGAGTCATTTTGTAGGCACGCGAGCTGACTGCTCCATGTCTACGTAAACCTGTGAGCTAAGGTTTTTGTAGAAGTGCGCTTATGCCTGGCATCCGGAATGCGTATGCGTTATCCACCTGCGGAACAGCTGTGTATAAAAAGTCAGTAGGAAAGTGCTGCAGAAAAAATAACGCATAATGCCGGTTTGATAGCTAGGTGTTATCGAAAAAAATTGAATTTGATGCCAAACAGCTTTATTAAAGAGGGGGAGAGAGCCTGACCTGATCGTGTGCTGTTAACACTTTATGTCTAATTTATTGCAGTCAGAAAGGTTGCATTACGCTTAAACCTTACTGGGTATTGGTTGATTTGCTCTTACCTGTCATTTTGCATTAATTGTGGTGTGAAAATAATCCAGTCGAAAATAGTCATTAGAGAAACATAACGATTTGTATAAATTGTGGCCACACTAATAATACACTTTAACAAATTTAACTGTTACACTTTACATTTCAAATTAAGTTACAAATCATAACAAAAATAATCACAATTCACAGCACTTTAAATAATCTCACATATAGACCTATATAAAAAACAAGAAAAAGGGGACAGGTACCACCACCTTGTGTGTGGTACCTGCTGATAGGTGGCCACCGATCAGCGGTGACACTTCCTTTTTATAGACGAGGTTAACTAAACGCTTGGTGCACATGCATGAGCGAAGCATACGATCTAAATAATATTGTAAGGCCACCAAAGAAGCCAGGCTTGGTTTAAAGCGGATTTTCCGACAGGAGTGACCCGGTGGTCCTCCACCACCCCGTCTCTTTCTGTTTATTTTCTAAACCGAACTAACCATATTCAAACAAATCGTCTGTTAAATTGTATGAGGCAAACAAATTTTTGAATTAAACTGAATTGATAAACTGGTGCATTAAAAACAAAATAAACCGATTTTATCTATTCTGCATCGGCATACGCATTTCGGATGCTGGTAAACTCCACTATATGCGCTAAATTATGTCATGCAAAACTCATCATTAAATTTTGGATTAAATGTAAATCAATAATTAGTAACCGCATAATAAGTAACCGCAATTACAAGCAAAATGATGTTAAAATAGAATATGCCACATTTTTAATAAAAATTTTATTTTTTGCTGCTCATAAATTCGTAACTAGTAACTTGTATTAACAAACCAATACAATTAACAACTCTGCACAGAAACCGCTAAACAATATCTTCATTGTTTTCGTAACAAAAAACAAAGGTTGTTTATTGCAGTAATTCAACAAACAAAGTTTTCATCAACATAGATATTAACTTTTATGTACAACACTTTTAGGTAAATCTAGCATATCGCCAATAAAGTTGATGGTAAGCTACAACCAGCTAGAGTGCGTATTTTACTCAATTTACATACACATAAGACAAATTCCTATTATAATTATCAGTTAAATACTGTATATAGGCCATACACTGTTAGTTTTAACTTTTAACAAGATAACTTAGATAATAAAATAACAAAAAATGCTACTAAGTTTTTCAAGTTATATATGGCAGTAATAATCCAGATTACATCATTTCTACTCGCTTTAGAACATGCTTATGCAGCAAAAAATCTTAATAAGTGTTCAGATATGCGACAAAATGATCTACAGGGCAACAAAGAAACATACCTACCAACACACTCGTAAAAATGCAACTATTCTACAGTTACTCTTTTTCCCTGTACCCATAGCTGAATTTGTTTTCCCAATAGCATATAGAAATTCGAAGCCCCTTTATTGTTCAATATCTACATTCACGAGCTATCTATAAAATTGAATGATATGAAGTGCTGTCATCTTGCAGGGGGAACATTACTCAATTTACCTGGTGACATCGTTTTACTTGCAACACTTGTACTACAGGATCTTCTGATTACGTGCACCAGCTTTGCTAATTTTCATAGTGGTGATTTTTAATTTGACAAAAATGTCTAAGTATTTTACTATCACAACTAAGCACGTTGCGCCTGGTAAAATAATCCTTAATAATTCCTTCCTTAAGGAATGAAGTATTTCTTCACAAGCACTGCCTGTGAATGTTCATGAGAAATATCTTGTCCACATAATTTGCACTAATCTAAGCGACAAGTATGAATTCAAAACCAGACTAGTTTCTTACATACGGATTAACTCTTTAATAGAAAAATCTTGTGAAATATAAGAAAAATATGTGTTCAGACGATTAAAGAGTTACTGCTACAACTTTTACTATATGTTTTTATAGACTAATTATAGCAACGGTATGATAAATAGACTGCGTATTGCATACAGCTTCGCTTAAAGTACGATTGTAGTGCTTCTGGCATGTGTGCAAACCTAACTCTACCCCATTATATGTACATCCGCAGAAAATCGTACTATACTGGATTGAACATCCGCAACAGGTTGTTATTGCACACTGCAATGGTTTTATAACTGCTATTGTTAGGTCATTTTTGTAAAATGAAGTGTCTTATAATATTTTACTGTATTGTATTTTGTTTCTTTTAGTATTTGGTTTTTGTATGGTCTTAGCCAGCAAAATAAAGATTTGAATTGAATTGAATTTAAAGGAACAATCTGTTAACTCCTATAAAACATTCTCCTATCACTAAATTTTTCAGTCAACTTATTTTTTGCATCAACAAAATATGCTCATGTACAAGTTAAAGAAATCAATGATTTACCTTATTTAAAACTTATTTATCATCCTGAAATATCTTGGTGTACATTTTGATTCAATTAAGTTTGAAATGGAATAAATATTTCGTCGTTTTCGACAAGATGGCAAGTAAATTATCCCACAAAACACGAATTATGAATTGAATAAATGCTTATTTACAGGACAATTCGAACATATAGTAATGCGTAATAATATACATTATTACGTTTTTATTTGGTGCAGTACATATGATGAATATAGCTACTAAACCGAATTCAGAAACTGGAAAATGGAGCAGTCAGGAACCTCCAGTCCAGCAAAATCAAAGATTATCGTGTAAATTTTATGATTGCAAAAATGTTTCTTGTGAAAACCAAGCAGCGAAGTGATTATGAAGTCAGAACTATGTGTAGATTTTGTAAATGTGTATTGAGGACCCCTTGGAAAGCAGCGTTAAGATGTTATCCTCACAAATCTCATTAAAATAAAAATAGATAAATAACAAATAAAAAATATTACGCCTTACGAAAATCTTAAATCGCTGAAACAATAAACATATAACATTCTAATAGTTTTACAAATTGAACTTAAATGTTGCTTGATTGTCACTTTCTCAAATGCGCTTGCACTCTTAATAAAATTAATCTTACTTTTTAAGTTACGAGGCGGCGGCCAAGTTGTTCAAACTTCCAAGTAAGCTCCACTTTAAACCTGACAACTTTTAAAAAGCTGATATTATTTTACGTTATTCTATTTCTGAAATTAGAATGGGCATTCACTTATTATTGAACAATAATTACCGTATTATTTGTTGTCATTTTAAAACTTGAAACACACAGAGAAGCAACAGCAAAAAAGAGGCGACATGTAGATGACTGCTGCAGCTCCGACCACACGCTAAATCTAGCCAAAAATTGACGGAGTCTCTGTGTATGTTAGCTGCCCTTTCACCACAGTCGCTGCTGACTACATGGACTTCAGTGCACTGTTGTAATCTATAAAGTCGCCTAGAAAAAATCAAAGAAAAGGAATTTTAATTCTGCGTATGCATATCCTCCGCAACGAAAAAATATACCTTCAATCACCCCTCATTTTAACAACTACGTCTACCGCCACTGGACTTTGTTACAACTACTATTTGGCTATCATTCAGTAGAGCTTTTACAACATTTATAAGAAATGTTCTCTGTTGGTGACTGTGCATAAAATATTATTGATCAAGCGAAAATGATGGTGATGACGACGCGACAATGATCATAAGGCTGGTTGTGATGACGATGGCAATTTTGATTAAGGCAATGATGAGAAAAATATATATTGCAATGGTGATCGTAGTGGTGGTGGTGGTGGTGGGGAAGGCGATGATGATGGTGATGGTGATGACCAGGATGATGATAACGACAACGACAATGCAAGCGAGTGGAAGATGATGGTGATGACAACGGCTAATGATGCTGAAGGTTAATAGCGGACGTAAGTGCGACACTTATAATGAAAGATGTATATGATGACAGATGGATGAAGGCGACAGCAAAAGCCAGCCCATTGTTAAGATAATAAGGTCATCGATTAACATAATTATTAATTTCATGTTACTAGCAGTTGCTCAAAATTTCCAGCAGCATCATTTTATTTTCCGACAGTCAGCTTTTTCGAAGCAAAGCTTGCGATTATTGAACAAGATTTGAATACCAAATGCCAGGTCACCTCGTTAACGGAAGCTGCGTGTGGGAAGATTATTGAGAAAGATGCAAATGCCGCGTACTCGTATCTGATGTCTGAAAGGATGACCTGAGTAGAGCTTTCGAAAAAATAACACAGAAAAGTTGTTGAAAATGGTGTACCCACAGGGGCCTAGTTAGGTGCTAAAGTTAGGAGGAGCAAGCGCATAAAAAGAGCGCCGTGATACATACTAAATCAACAATTTTTGATTGAGCAAGCTCAACCGAACGGTTTTAACGCTCGAAGTCTCTTCATTTTACTAAAACCAACTAAAGGACATAGCAAAGTCAAGAATCTCCCTTGGAGAAAACAAACATTATTGGGACGTAGAGCACCGCATTGTCATTTAAAACTTGATTCGCTGGCGTAATTTCAAAGTAGGCGCTCTTGGCAATCTCTCGGCCTTTAGTTATGGAAATTTCGCGTCACGCGTCTACATGTGATAGAATGCCCTTGCGTTAGCCAAGTCGTAAAATGCCGTTTTAATTACAGGTCTTCTGCAACGCAGCCACTTATCAGTTCGAATGGTTTTCCAAAGAATTTAAAATCAGCTCTACACAATCCGCCATAACTTCATAAGCAAGGTTGAATGTACCTCATTTTGTCTGATATAATATTAACAATTTCACCTAATAATTACGCAACAGGATAACTTATTGGCCAACGGTATATTTAAATGTACCAAAACAACAAAATTAAGGCTTCCACTAACAGAAAAACAGACTACGTGATTTTGTATTGAATAATTATTATAGCTTATATTTACGTTACAAGGCGGACATGCAGATGGCAGCACCAGGGGCAGATATCATAA
This sequence comes from Tubiluchus corallicola, assembly GCA_030141605.1. NCBI lineage: Eukaryota > Metazoa > Priapulida > Priapulimorpha > Priapulimorphida > Tubiluchidae > Tubiluchus > Tubiluchus corallicola. The sequence goes on along the minus strand of JAQGDQ010000135.1, from coordinate 445,306 downwards.
TAATGAATGCTTTGATGCATAAAAGTAGACCAGTCACATTATGTGATTAACTTAGAAATAAAGAACCCTGCCTTTATACGTTACAAAAGAATATCATTTTTGTTATAAAGGCTTGACCTTGGACTATTTTTCGAACTATTAGCCTAACTTACATTTTTTAACTCAAAGCACAAGAAAATACGCTTCGTAAAGCTTAAAAAATTTGTCTTGAAATTTTCTATCACTTATTCGCTATCTTAGTACATCCAGAGTTTTCGCTAGCAGTAACGCTGTATAAAATTTGTAAATTTAAGGGTAAACTGTTGCGATACAGTTAGGCGCAACCATTTTAACGGTAAGTCGTTTGAAAGAAGTTTAGATAATATTGTGTAAAGTTTGAAAAAATAATCGGAACATTCGTAGCATTCATAAAGCAAAAGTTTAAATTACTTTATATTGTCAATAAGATCAGTAATGTGTTTTTTGTTGAGCCAGTGATGCAGTTCCGTTTTTCCAGACGTCGCGAATATTTTAATTCTTCTCCGATTACATAAGTGCGTATTTCAAACAGGTAAGTAAAATGCTAGGTAATATGACTTTATATAGAAAGTTCTTTCGGATATACTTTCCGAAACTTACTAGTAATGTTAGAAATTGATTACAATTTTAAGCAAGAAGTTTTTCTGTTTCGTGGCAGAACGGACATTGTAAAAGCAGGCATTTGACCTAATAAATCTGTGAGAGAGGGGGATTTAATTAAAGCTAATAGACAAATACGAAACTGAGAGTGAAGTTTGTGTATGCATGGAGCTCAAGTTGCCTTTGCCTGCAACATGCAATAAAACATTACCCACAATGCACCACACAAAACGAACATTTCTCACTTTTCCGCCTGCATGAGAATTTTTTGAACATTGACGTGTCAGAAAGCTCGACTTATCACAAAAGCATCAAGTCATATATTCTTATTTCAACAGACGTTAAATTGTAATCTCGAATGTTGAGATGGATTCTCTGAGCGTAACAAAAGCAAAGTCTACGACTCGCTATAAATGTTTCAATGGAATCATTTTCTTCTCGTTTTATCGAATCAAATTGTTACCCAGAGGACATTGTAACCGCTTTACCACAAGACACGATAAGTCAACTTTTCCTCAATTGCGAAGTTGTTTGGTAGGAAATGGATAGATATACGACGCGGAGATGGCACGATGTCAAATTTTGGTGCAAAACACGAGGTGCTGAACAATTGAACACTCTACTCATTATTTGAGTCACGACTTGGCAGAAAAAGGAGCATGGAGAAGCTTCCAAGAATCCGATCGTTTGTGTATGTGTGCGTATACGCGTGCGCGTGTGCGTGTGCGTGTGCGACTGTGAGTGTTATTGTGCTATATAATTTTACTTACTTACTTATAGTTTATGTAGGCCCACTTAATACATTTAATGACGGACAGTAAATTCTATAGGTAGAAGAGAGACACAATGCACTGTTACAGACGACTGTTCCCCCATCTTTCACTTTAAAAAGAGCTTTTTATTACAAAATTTCTAATTTCTAATTCTGTTTTTAACTGCCTATAATCTGATTCACCGAAAATGTCAATCGCCCATAAGCAGAAGAGACAATTGAATAGGACTTTTCAACAATCTGACTTGAAGTTTATTCTATTTTATGCAATTGCCAAAACCAATTATATTCCCTCTTTTATAACTTCATCAAGATTACATACAAATAAATTTAATGTTGCGCTAAAAAAGTTAGGAAACATTCTGGAAAATAAACTGTGAAATGACGTAAGCCAACAATAAGATCAGAAATAAGTTTTCGCTGCTATAAGTGCACTTTTGAATACAAACAAGATCTTTCCAAAGTGGAAGGTTTAATAGTGAATGTTGAAACAGCAAAATAACTAGCAAAATATTGCGAAATTTTTATTATCTATATAAACCTTTTTGCACTCAAATTACTGTTTTTAGATTTGCATTCTAAATGCACAATAAAAGACAGAAGTAGTTAATGTTCAAGATAAATGGCTGTGCTCTAACTGTTTTACGAGGTAGGAAAGAGAAACCTGTGTTATTAGACCATGTTGGCGCAATCGTAAAGCAGCTTTTATGAATAAGCTTGAGAGCAGAGAGACACGGGGAGCGAGAGAGAGAGAGAGAGAGAGAGAGAGAGAGAGAGAGAGAGAGAGAGAGAGAGAGAGAGAGAGAGAGAGAGAGAGAGAGAGAGAGAGAGAGGGTGGGAGAGAGGGAGAGAGAGAGCGCAAGAGCGTGAGAAAACGAAAACGAGAGGGTGAGGCAGAAATATAAACGCTTGTACAACAACATCAGACTATAATCAGAGAAGACTCTCTCAGAAATTTGACTTGATTAGTACATCTGACAGAGTAAGATCAAAGTTCAATGAAGAGAAGCCACTACAAGAACCATCTTAGTAAAGACAGCTGTTCTCGTGTTTCCTTTGTTTTATAAATATCGAATTTGAAGACTGGTTCAACTTTATGCGAAGTTTTCGCCTTTAATAAAGTCAGTTACCACAAAGCCGAAATAACTGATATAACACAAAACATGAAAATGACTAGCAATGCAATCAAACGAATTTCAGTGTTTTCTGTAAAACAAAGCATAAAAGTCCTATAAACTTTTGTAAAAGGCTCCTAAAGGCTATGATCCTTCACTGTTGTGTTAGGATGCAGTTTTGTCATCACTAGGAAACAGAGTTCAGCTGACATCCGTTGATAAAACTGGGTTAGACTTTGGTAATTGCAAGTTTGCTGCTGTTTGCTGATTGTTTATTTGCCTAACAGATAACATTACCTTCCCGAGGAATGCTGTCCAACGAAGCCAGTGCATTAGACTTACTTTAAATAGTTTCGATTACTAATAATGAATGAGATACAACCAGAAATATACAATTAATCTCTTTTTCGTTAAGATGCCTTATACCAGATCTAACGCGAACAGTGACAAAATGTTTGTTGATACATATTAACTAAGCGAAAAATTCGGGCCATCGGGGAAAGAAATTTTCAGTTTCTTTTTCTATTTTTATACTTATTTTTTACTAATTGTCATGAGCATTTTAAAATATTGATGGACATGTAGTAACTACCAATCCTCTGCCCAAAGCTAACAAGAACTACAGTCCTGAGCTACATTCAAGTAATGTCCAGTAATTTAATCAACACATTTTTCACTTTAACTGGTAAGCGGATTGTCGTTTTGACATTTTTGTAAGTTGTTTAGCAAACTAGTGTCTAGAAGCTAACACGGGGCCTAAATGGTTGCAACAGTACCGGAATGTAGATAATTATTAAGGCTAATTCTCCTGATGAGACAGAACTCACAGGCATATCTCACCGTTGTTGTGATAAATATACATCCTCGCTTAGCACAAGAAAAGCACTCTTCAGAAATGAAGCTCAAAAATTCGTCTTGAAATTTAATATCACTTACATGTCGTCTTATTGCACACAGAGCTTGTGTCGTTTGAAACCAGTTTAGATAACATTGCGTAAAATTTGAAAAATAACCAGAGCATGCGTAGCGCACACCACTCCAAATAAGCAAATACATAAATTACATTATTTTGTTAATAGGATCAAAACTGTATCGTGTTTTTGTTGAATCAGTTATGTACACTGGGATGGCGATATAGTGCCCTTATACCAAATGGCGGGAACAATTTAAATTATCAAGAACTTTCTTTTCCAATTACATAACCCTTTCAAACAAGTAAACGTAATGTAATTAATATAACATTATGTGGATTGGGATTTACTTTAAAATTCTCTTTTCTTCCCCTTTTGACGAGAATAATAACTGGGGAATAATTTTCAATGAAATCTACTCAAACGACTCACGCAGAAATGACGTCACTTACTGGCATTGTGTAGATTCCAGCTTTTCGCGCGTCCGATTATATAGGTTTATTTCCGTAGCATAATTTTTGCATTTGTGAGCATATCTGTCCCTGTAGAGCTGATAAAGACATACAGCCTCCTTGAAGAAACCTGAAAATGTGAGAAATATTTGCCATAAGCAAAACACCAAAAAACAATTTTTTTGTGTATTAGCAGTTTCATCATTTATCGGTGCCTTTAAACACATTCCTAGCACATTTAATTTTGCTTTGTAATCAGACGTTATTTCAAATTGTCTTACTCAAATTTGTACATTATATAACTTTATGATTTTCAACTTACAGTGAATAGCTCAAATAGATAAAAACTAATTACTGTGCGTCACAAGTTCTGCATAGGTTCACAAGAAAACCTGTGCGATTTTATCGAAATTTCTCTGCATTTGGGGCAAATATTAAATCAATTTATCACTGTCAAATGCTCCATAATAGCAAAATTTTTACCGCTAAAAATATTAGACTAGAGAAGTGAGATTTGGCGGTAAACATTTAGTGTTTTCAGGGGTAAAACAAACTACGACAGAAAGGACCATTTGCTACTACGTGGTGAACTAGCTGATTGACCACATGGTAAAAACAAAAAATGAGCTAATCCTTTCGAAATTCCGACTTAGCAACTCTACTTTTCGAGTTACAATATCAAAACGTCGCGGCACTAACACAAAATTCCTAATTATTCAGTCGAAATTTTAAGACAATAAATTTATTTTTTTGCTTTTGTTATGTCCCTACCAAGCCACCATGCTGTTACTATTACGGAAATTCTGGCATAGACTGAGAAACCCGCTAAATGATGTTGGAGTTTTTGTGATAAAACTATAAAACCATATTCTTGTGAAAGTAAAGAAATGATCTTAAATTACAGTGGAGAAGAAAAACTGGTGTATGACATCTACTGGACCTGTCAACATGGATTATTTATTGACGGTTTCACTTCAAATGAACCGAATGAGATGCTTTTATAGTTACTGACTTACTAATTCAAAATTGTATATATTGATTATTGTTTTAATCTACTTACCTCTGTATTGCATGAATTTGCGAATTAAATGGTGTATCGGTGTGTGCGTGTGTGCGTGCGTGCATGTGCGTGTGTACGTGTGTGTGTGTGTAATTGGTTTCATATATAATAATGTAAGTTTCATACAACATCAAAACTAAAATCGGTGTAAGAAATTCCAAGCATTTTCAGAGTTATTTAATAATAAAAAGACTTATTGCTGCACGAAAAGTGCTACAATGCCTTTGAGAAATAACCACCGAAAGTTTTTCAATGCCAAGCCGAAATCTCTAAATTACCTGGGAGTAGTTTATGTCCGTCTGACAATTTTATACTTTCCGTTTGTGGTGAGAATTTACGTGGAATGATCATTTTGTACGAAGACGCATTGATTTACGTTTGTGGCAAAATTGCTATGAGTTTTGCTAACTTTATTGAGCGGAGAGAAAATATGTATGCGCTGATGGGAACGAGTTGCTTGCTATTTCTTCAATAATTTTGCCTCGATCGAATTTCTTGGTGTCATGACGTAATGCTTGTAAGTCTATGTAGGCTGAGGATAAGATTAGCTGGAACAGTGCTTTGACGTTAAATTATTATCAAAGTTCGTTTTTTAACTCCGTTGTAATGAAATATATAAAGATTCAACTGGCTTTTAACGGCATCCGGAATGCGTATGCGTTATGCTGATGGGGAATAGATAAAATCGGTTTATATTGTTTTCAATGCGCCCTCTTTTGTCAGACTGCGCTGTACGTTATTTTTCTGAGGTAATTTCATATTGATTTTTTTGTACACAGCTATTCCGGATGCCAGGTAAACGCCATTTAATACCTAATGAAAAACCACAAATATAAAAGCACAATGGTGCACATACTGTAAAATAATATCTTCAACTTACATATATTTAAGCTGTCAAGACTTAAATCGACGGAAATTAATTACAGAGTATGTGAAACTAAATAAATAAATAAAAACAAGCTTTTAAAGTTTAGTTCAAGTTACACTCCATAAATACGTTCTATATTTGCACACATTCTCTGTAAATGAAGAAAAATTAATTACTCAATTAAAGCATATATATTAGGTTATATACGTACTTTCTCTGTAAGTATTGCAAAGATTTCTTGTTACATTTTCTGTAGTTTTTACAATAAATTCAGCTAAATCTAGCTTGGATCTGATAACTGGATGCTGCATGGTAGAATTTTCCCGGCAGTCTTTCACTATATTTCTCCAGCAACCGTGAACTCGGTGATATCCCCTGAAAGCGCGTAATTACCATCATTAACGTCAGCATCAATTTTGTCTTCACCGTCACGGCCAAAACGACTCGCCATTGTTACGTCACTCTTTCACCTTTTGTCTGGGCTGGCTCTACCATTAGACAAACCAGATAGTCGCTTAGGGCGCCTAATTTGGGGGGGGGCGCCAAATTCTGGAAGAAATTCTTTAAGTTTGAGGTTTAGCCTAAGTAATAACATAGTGTACGTGTAATTCTTTAAGTGTTCAACTCTAGTTAAACGAAACGAACTAGTTGCATTATTTTCCTGTCAGAATGTATGAGTCATGGATGCCAGCAAGTGTCTTCCCGCAGCAAAACACTTTCTACTTTTGCTTAATCTGGTTTTCTAACATTACGTCATTTTACGCAGACACCCAAAATGTACAATGGTGTCATAAATTCAATTTTAAATTCAATCAACACAAGCTGTAGATAGGTGAATACACTTATACAGGCCTAACAGACAGAAATATACTACACACACGAACCAATACACTTTATTATACTATTATAATATAAGAAAAAATCAATTTCGCGGGTGTAGTGTGGGGCAAGAGGTTGATCTTTGAGAGGGCGCTAAAAATACTTTTGCCTGGGGCATCAAACTACTTGGAGACTGCCCTGATAACGATGGCACCAAAATCAGTAGTGGCAGGGCCAACATTGGTGATGGCAGCAGAAGTAGGAGCAGCAACAACAGCCAAAACTAACTAATTAACTAACTGAGTGACTGACTGACTGACTAACTAACTAACTAACTAACAGACAGCAGAATCATTGTACAGTGTGCAAGTCATTTTGACAGATCACTGCATAGTGAAGTAGACGATAACACCAGAAAACACTCTGCTGTCCAATTTAATACAAAAGAAAACACTATTCTTACACAAACGTAACAAATTCATCTTGAAATTGTATCACATACAAGTTGTCGTATTACGCACAGATCTCGAATTAGCAGCAACGCTGATAAAACTTAAACTCCCTCGGCCGTTTTAATGGCAATTCGTTTAAAAAATAATCTGAACATTCGCAGAGCATACTTTAGTTGCTAAGCAAAGGTATAAATTACTTTATCTTGTCGGTTGTCAATAAGATTAACAATATGTTCTTTGTTAGACCAGTGACGTTTTTGGTACACAACGGCGCAGTGACGTTTCTCAAGCTGACACTGAAATTATTAGGAATTTTATTTTTCAGTTACATACGAGCATGTTTTACAAACAGGTAACTGTAATGCAAAGTAAAATAATATATACTGAAAGATTTTTGAGACACTCCCATTAAAATATCCTTTTTACCGATTAGTGATTTTACTACCCTTTTATGTAATTGCTTAGAACTTAAAAAAAATTATCACACGCAAGCCCGAGTTTTTAAATCAATATCAGTTTTATGAACAGAGACAAAATTAAAATTCAAGAAAAATTGCAAACTTACAAGAGCAAGATTGAGAAGAAAACGCAAGAATGGAAAAACGTGAAAAATTAAAGAAGTAAAAAGAAGAATGTTGCTAAAAAATCAATATGTATCACTTAAAATCACGTTTAAAGTTTGTAAAAATATGAATTCCTGTTAGGCGAAAACAAAGAATAATCGAGAAGAAATAAACAAAGAAAAAGAACAAAGAACAAGGAAGAAAGGAAAATGAGGGCAAGAAAAGGAATAAAAAGAGAAGATGAAAAGTAATATTGAGAAGAAGAAGGAAAAAAGTAATTCGTTTAACACAAAGCCTAAATACTTACCTACATATACTTTCCTCTGCTTGATAGCTATATATTTGAAACTGTGATGAAGGAGAACCTCCAGAATGTATCTGTCCAGAAGAAGCAGCCAGGTCAAGCAGAGGCCGCAGCTCTCCTAAACACGCAAACACGTTCTGGATTCTACAGCTTAAAACTTCACCTAAAATGTAAAAAGAATACCCTTTTCTATTAAGTAGTTCGTTCAAATTAAAGGAAGAATTAGAAGGATTTTTCATATCCTACCCCACTTTCAAGTACAGTATAAAGTGTACATTTTAACGCCAATAATACTGCAAAAGCGTTTCTGGTAATAAGATAATAGATTAAATTCTTAATAAACGGCGGTTCGAGCCCAACTATTGACGACTCAAATAAACATAATTTTCAACAGCAAAAACATTTCATGAGCATGTTACACGTGTTTGCAAAGGTGAAAATTGAAGCACAGCATTACTATAAGAGGTTCAGGGTGTTGCACTAAAACTAGGCAAGTTTTAAGATAAAAACTCAAATTTCAAATTTACCGCTGTGCTCACGCATGAGCTGTCGAACGTGTGCAGTACGTCACACACGAACACCTCTGAAATGAGAGGTAAAGCATCTGTTTTTGTGCAATGCGTTCGAAATGCAAGCACTACTGCCAGTCTTAACTAGCGTATGGCGAAATGCATGGAACAGCGCCGCTTTTTGAACGCGAAATTACGTTTGTGAGGCAATAATTCTATCGCGTAAGTCATTTCGAAAAAAATAGTATGTTTCCGTTCAATATTTTGAAGAGTAGATTGTTCTAACCTGCAGTTTATGATTGGGTCCGGTTTTCCTTTAAAGAAAGCTTTTGCTGACATATACTTGTGAAATTTGAACTGACTTGCAGATTTCAGGTCACACGGTCGTTCACTTTGTTGTTTTTTTGTCTCCCTTAATTTGCACAACCAAAACATGAAACTTCTTAGATTTCGAACAGAAGTAACCGACTCATTCAAAATCTTATATCAAATGAATAAAATTGACAGAAAAATCACACACACCCTTGTCACACACCTGATAGAAATTAATGTACATCATCAAATATGCCCGACAGGCAATTTTAAAAGTTTGCTGCTCCCTGGGATTTGGCCTGCCATGCAAAAAAAATATTACATTAAGAAGAATGCACTTACGTCTCAATAAAAAACTAGTTTGTAAAACTTTCAGTCTCTCAGCCAACAGTTAATTTTTATTGATTGAAGCAAACAGTAAACTGATTACAGGATGTCTGAGACACATCATTAAAAGCGAAAGTGTTAAGTAAAAACAAACCTAATGTTGTTATAACCATAACTGTAAAGATTGTCTCAAAATTTACAATCTGTTATTGAATTTTTCAAAAGGCAAAGTTAGTGACATCACTAACTGTTAAATAACCTCAGTAATTACGTAAATTATCACTTGAAATCATCATAAATACTTGAATATTTTGAGTTATAACTTTATATTTACGTATGCTTTGTACTGTTGTGCCGAATGTGAAAATAAATAACAATTACAATGTATTAAATTACGAGTGAGTAAATAAATTCTTTAACTGATACATAAAAGTCTTATAAATAACAACTGTTTTTTACGAATGTTATACGTGATCATGTTCTGACAGACAAATCGAACCCCGCTCCATCAGGCTGAGGCAAATATTTTTGGTTAAAACAGAGCAGTCAGCTTAGACCGAACTTTACTTTTTACTTTCAGTTTGGTACGTTAATGTAAGCAAACATATTTGAAGTCGATTAATTTGATCCACGTTAAAGAGATTAACATCCGCAGAACTTAAATTAAAAAGTGCACGTGTTTCAGTCACATGGTCAGAAAATTCAAAAACGGCCGCAAAATCGACTGTCCGAAATTTTCTCAGACTCCACGATATGAATGTTGATTTCTTTCTCTTTTATTTTAACGTTCGTGTAATAAGCGTCATAATTTTGCCGAATGTGTATTTAGATTTTTAATAAACGACTGATTATTAGTTTGACAGTTGTTTAACAAGTTTCATGTTCTTTCCCCGGCAAATTGCGGTAGCATAAAACAAACACGCCTGCTTCATAGACCTCCGCCGAGAAGCCAATTTCAATCCGGCTTCAGAGAAAAGACACTAAATTAGAAGCCAAACGGATGTCATCGTTCAACGATTCCGGTCGACATTATTGCTAAATTCACACGCTATGATGCGTCTTTATTGCAAAAAGCTAAACCACGCTAATGGCCGAATTTGATAAATCAACATCTGAGAGTATTACTGTTGGAGGAGGTAGGAGGAGGGAGCGCGGAACTCTAAAAAACCGGCATGTTACACGCGATGCCTGATAGAAACCCACCAAATGGCTTCAGTCTCATTCATACTTAAAAAAGATAGCCCGAATATTTAGAAACTGATCACTGTCTAATAGAAAAGAACGATTTTACCTATTTCTTTTAAGTTAATTTGATTTGTTATTATTAATAATTTAGACACTCGTTTTTACAACTATATGCTGCAATAAATCATGCAAACAACTTTAATTACTACAACTGGTCACTCGTGGTCATTCGTCGCTATTTTACATCAGTCACAGATTTCATAATAAGAATGTGGGATATAGGTTAGTATCTAACTAAATCGTCCTTGGTATATCTGGGCTGTCGTCATTGGTATATCTGGACTATCTGGAAAGTAGAAGTCTATTTGCCTGGGGTCATAGTCTGACCGTTGAGGTTTTCATATTGTGTATGCCGTATGTGAACAATATGCAGTGATGCCAATGAATGCTTAACCACCTGGAAAATCTCGACTACATCATTATTGTATACATAGGTTTCATTATACATTATAGTAAAGGAATTGATACGTAATTACTTTACCGTTACACACAGGAAAATAGTAATTGTTGTACAAGTATTAATTATATAACCGCACTAAATCAAATGATCTATTATATTTTCAGAACGATATCTAAAGCAAATTTTGCATTAGCCTTGAAGTTTTAATGTCTTGGGGCATTGCGTAATTATCTTGTCATTAGTTATTGTCACCCATTTCGTAGTACATGTATAACAATTGCAGAGTTTGCAATTCAGTCTAACTTATTCAATTGGTAAAGCTGTGTTCTTCAGCATATCATGAAATGGAATTCATCTGCACTAGTGGCTCAAGTGCTTAAGATAAACGTGAAATGTCTGTTTTAAAATGGCACTATAGGTTAGTATGTGCAAGTTTTCGTGATTTATTCTACTATTTGCTGATGACGCTGTCTGTATGTATTGAAAATTGATTTATATTAAGTTATAGCACAGCTATAGATGTGGCGCATTCAGACTAAAGAGTTCTCTCGCAAGTTCTTGCACAAGTTTTCTCTAAGAGTAAACTGGCAAGATTGAGCGGTTTTGCAAGTTCTCTCGCAAATTTTGGCAATAACTGCAATAACTTGCGAGAGAACTTGCAGAGCCGTTCACATTTGCGAGTTTACTCACAGAGAGAACTTGCAAAGCCGTTCACATTTGCGAGTTTACTCACAGAGAAACTTGCGCCAGAACGTGCAAGAGAAAAATTTCTAGTCAGAACGCGTTGTTATAGCAGTGTAGCGTAATACCATATAAGCTTGCTGTTTTAATCCAGGCAATTCGCCATGTCTGGAAGACGTCGTTTAGTGTTGAATTCTCAGGCTACTGCTATTATTTTTTATTTTATTTTAAATTTATTTCATACATTATGTAAAATATTAAAAAAACACTGAGCTACGCTATAAAATTACGACAGAAACTAATATTTACATATGTACATACAAAAACACCCAGCCACAATACCTAAATACACAAGACGGAGCACTAAAAATACAATACACTGTAGCGTAAAACCCAAAATAGTTACCTTTAAAATGGTAAAAGATGTTGATCCCATAGTGCAAAAAATAGTTTGTAATTCGTCGTTATCGTTGTTGTGTTTGTCGCTGAGGGTAGCCTGGTTTGCGGCTCGGGGGTGCGCCAGAAGTTACAAAAAACAGTAGTTATGGAATTCCTCTTTGGTAGCACAGTACCTAATCTACTACATCTCCAGCTAGTGTGCAACTACAAGTTTGTGCATTTACGGTACATTGGGTCATATTTAGATTTTTCTCAATTATTTACCTTATGTTTACACCAATATTTTATAAATACTCATTGATGCAAACATAAGGTAAATAATTGAAAAAATCTAAATATGGCCGACATTACCCCAATATACCCTAAATACTCAAAATTGTAGCTACACTATAGCTGGAGGTGTTGTAGGCCTGGTACTGTCATAGGCTATAAATATTTTATTTATTCTACGAAAAACCAGTCTACGTCACGTGACCTAATTTGAGTGTACAAACATTGGATGGTCGACGTTAGCCGATGGCCGACATTACCCCACTATACCCTTCTTCGAAAGTTTATCAATTCATATTGCAATTTCATTTCATTGGGAGTGGTCCTACACAATCAACTGCCATAATATGGTTCTCCTATTGCTGGTATCGGCTGTAATAGAGCAACTTTTTCAGGATTTTTTTGCTAGTCACCTGACATGTGAAATTTTGCAACAGTGTTGTTTTCTCCTGGCCAAAAAAATGTCTTAATATTTTCTCGGTTGCTTTATTAATACCCAAATGACCACTCATCAGTCAGTCACTTGCCAGTTCCGGGATTTAGACTCCGTGTTTTTCTGGCATCACAACGTGGTTTTCCACTCTCCAGCCTTCATCCATAGCCACATCTACAGGTCGCCACTTCCGCAATAGCCCATTGTCTTGTAAGTAGTAATCAAGTGGATACTTCCCCATCTCTTCGTCAAAAAACAGACCAATCTCTGAATCTACATTTTGGTTTTCCTTCATTTGGTTTATTCATATAATTATATCCACGTGCCTACCTTTTAATCTTCTCTCCCTATTTTCTGCAAACTGCTCTATTTCATGATTTCTTTCCTTTTCTTCAGGTAATGACACATGACCATTTTCGCATGTCCATTATACCTGCCTGTTCTCTTCCGCTCTGTTTGCTCTCATCTCTGCACAGGCTGAGAATACACTTCTTCTGTTTCTTATTCTACATCAGTCCTAGGTACCCTATAGGCAACAGACTGTAGCCAACGCTGCCACAGCTACTTGTTTTTGTTGCTGTGGGTTTTTTGGATAACTTTCTTCCTGTGAATTTATTTTTATAATTGGCTGTTTCTCCCATTTTGGAATTTGTCGTTTCTGGATCGCTGTAATGCTGCTGTTGCTATCTTGCCGTTGTTGTGTTGTTGCTGCTTACCGCTGATGTTGTTGTTGCTGCTTCTGCTGCTGCTGCTGCCGCTGCTGTTGCTGCTGTTGCTGCTGCGGCTTTGTATATTGAATGTTAGTGAAACTACTTGCAGGCGCACCATCAACTATTAATTACCGTGATTATGGAATGCATTCTGCACTTATGTTCTCTCTTAAGCACGTGTTTTGAATAGCTGACTCGTGCAACTGACAGTTTACCAATAATATTGCGATCCGCAATCCCAGTCAGGCAACAAGATCATAGTTAAAATGAAAATGAACGAAATACTAGAGTAGAGACACGTTAAGAAGCGGAAAACTTCTTAGGTAATGAGCACTTTAAAACGAAGGACAACCTTAATTTCAATGAAACAAAGGAGTTTTATTGTCGGAAAATAGAAAAACATAAAGAATGTTTATCAAATGCCAAAGGTCGTTACTACCCTCTTTTTACAATGGTTTGGTTAAATTAAATTTATACGAGACTAAATGTCTAGATTAAAAGAATTTTACCACCTAGAGAATGAACAAAATTTTCATTTAATCCGAAAATCCTTTAATTCGCAAATAAATTGTATCACGGTATAATTACTGAAGATTAAACTGCAGGATAGTTAAATCCTGCATTTGTAGGTCTTCATTTGTCTATTGTAAGTATGGATAGTTTTTTGTGGCATTCGCAAGACTGCAAAACTTTTCATTGCTATAACTAATGCGATTTTATCAGCAATATCCAGAAAACTAGGACTTAGTTACTTTGTCCAGCAAACAACAGGTCTTCTCAATTCTTGGCATTAGCCTAGTTTTGTGTGCTAGTTACAATCTATAAACGTCACTATACAGTTTGAGACCGCCTGCTTTATGTTTAACACTTCCGCTTTTGTTTTATTATTGATAAAAAAATTCTTATTTCTAACACTTCACAATGACTTACTCGCGGTTAGAAGGCCAATTTTTTGGAGATGGTAGTGTTTCTTTAAGTAGTTTAAGTGTATTTTCTTCTATATGCTTTTTTACTGGCTATTACTGGGTCAAGCACATAGCCCAAGGCTAGTGACAAGAGATACGAGACTTGAATTGAATTTTATTGACACTTTTAATAGTCTTCTACAACTAGTGAAAGTAAAAAAGGAGCAAATACCTAAAAATGTAACAATACGTGTAATGTCAATATCAGCAGAAACAAGTAAATACTCATTAAAAACAAACAGTCAAAAAAGGTCTATCTAAAAAGCTGCACGTTTATTCGGCAAAGACCGCATCTAATATGCTTTCATCGCTATTAACGGCCGTTCCGGTCATTACTTATGGTTACAGAGTATAAGCTATTTGGCGTATTTGCACGAATATGGGTCATTTTAAACAGCTGAAATAGTTTTTTATGGATTCGAAACAACATAAGTGGTTTTCTGCAGCAGGATGTGTTTCTTGAGCTAAATACGCTGGCGTACGTTTCGTCAAAATGCACACATTACGGTGAAATTAATCGCAGCTTTTTGCATGCCCTGCTTTTGATTTATTTACTTAAGTCGCACAACTTCTGCTCGTCTATTTGTGTGTTACCAAAGTTTATTTGTGTGATGAGTTTGATGGGAGCTTCGAATCGCTGATGACTATTTAGGTAATGGCTAATTGTTACACGTTATGTGCTGTTTCTATGAGATAACTACGATGCTGATAAGCAAGTAGGTTGGCAGATCAATTCCCGAAAAAAAGCAGAGAAGCTGAAAGAGTGACGAGCCAACTAGAACTACTAAAACTTTAGAAACTTCAACTGTAACTTCACAGTTAGTAATTATACCAAATTATTATGGAACAACAGGCAACAGACAGACAAACACTCAAGCAGACAGCAGAATAAGGGATTGATGTTGCAAACGCACAATTAATTCAATTTTAATACCAAGCTTGAAAGACAGGAAATGTGAAAAAGGAATAAAGGAGGTTACAACTATGATTAGTTTGTTAGAAAAGTGTAGCTGGTCCAATGTAAACAATTGAAGTCACAATTGAACAATGTGAACAATTAAGGCCTAAGCACTGAAACTTGTAGGGCTCATCTGAGGCTAATATATATTAATTATGTTACTTGCGGTTGGCTCTGTTGAATCTTGTTATCAGTTTTATCATCGTTTATTTATTTTTTGGACTAACTGAAGCTGGTGCAATTTCAAAAACGGCTGAACTTAATTCGCTATTTTGAAGTCTTTAGCTGTCGTTCTCCACAATCATTGCAATAATTAATGCCAAGGTCATTTATTTATGATGCAATGTTTTGAATTTAAATGGCCAGAGGCCAGCTATTAATATGCACAGAATGTCGCTTGTGTTAGCAAAATGCAGCTCAAGGCTTTTTAGTTATAGCCACCAATAGTTTGGCTGTTATAACCCAAAAATGATGAAAAACGAGGTTAAGAATTACTGCAATAAACATTTGGCTGATTTAATCTTATAGGTGATTTTTTGGAAATGCCGGTGCTCAGAAGACAGTTAAAAACGACGTGAAATTGGGTTCCATCGAATTATTACAATCATCATAACGGTCCCACATCATGGGAAGGAACGATAAATATAGAACAGTTGCCTTATACTTGCTGACGTCTCTTTTGTTATTGTTGTCAGCATTGAACTTGAGAAAATTCCAAACGATAACAGCTTTGGCGGACAACCTTTTAAACAAAATAGACAGCAGGGTACGTGATAGTACCCAAACAATGGATCTCTTAAATATTGATACCCAAACAATGGATCTTTTAAATAATGACACTGAAACAGGTGCCAATGAACGTCGACTGCCACAGTGTATAATAATTGGAGCCCAAAAATGTGGAACAAGAGCCTTGTTAGACTTCCTAAATTTCCATCCGAAAATAAGGGTAGCAAAACATGAAGTAGAATTTTTCTGTAAAGAAAACAATTATGCTAAGGGATTAGAGTGGTACCGCAGCTTGATGCCGTTGTCTGCACCAGATGAAATTACCATCGAGAAAGATCCAAACTATTTTGCTAGTGAAGATGCACCTTCGCGAATCCTTAAAATGAATTCCACTATTAAACTTGTGCTCCTTGTACGAAATCCAGTCACAAGAGCTGTATCAGCTTTCTTGCAACGGCGCGCTATGCCTCAGTTCGAAGACAATTGTCCTGCAACGTTCGAGGAGCTTGCTACTGATAAACGTTATGCTTCGATATTTGATAAAATTCTGGACTGGGGTTGCTATTACAAACATCTAAAACGATGGTTGCAGCACTTTCCAGCTGAGCAAATTCATATAGTGGACGGTGGTCAACTGACCAATGACCCATTAAAAGAGATTTCACAGGTGGAAAGTTTTTTGGGCTTAGATCATTTGCTTACCAAAGACAACATTTTCTTCAATGAAACGAAGGGTTTTTACTGTTTTCGGAATTTGACATCCAAAAAATGTTTAGGTAGTCGCAAGGGATTTCCACATCCTCAAATTGCGCAAAACGTGCTGAACAAAGTAAACGAGTTTTACCGTTCCGAGAACAGAAAATTTTATCAGCTCATCGGAAGAGATTTCAATTGGTAAACAAATGTCAAACAGTGTTATTATGACTTGCATTGTCAAAAAGTGTATAATGTTGTGACATTATTAAAAATTTGTTAATAACAACTGTGGACATATTTTGTGAAAACTATATATTATATTTTAACTTATACGGGATATAAATACGTTTAGGATAATCAGGGAACTTTGATGAGAAAGTTTGTGTGAATTTAAATTGAAAACCGAAATCTGTTGATACAATATAGACCTACGAAAAGACAAAAATTGCTTTCACTAAGTTTCGTATCGGTTCCTGTACATGTGAAATTTAAACCGGCCGGAACCACAAACCTGACAAAAACACCCCAAAGATTCTGAAAATAATGTTATTCTTTGGAAGTGGAAGACGAAGAGCATAATAAGCCTTTTCACAGTTTCGTTGTGTTGCTATAGGCCAAAAATTAAGTGTATCCAGGAACTAAACCGTCGTGCGACATCTGTGTAAAGCAAAGCCGTCTGACACATCAGTTCTGTAACTTCAGTTGTTTTACGTGGACTTCACTTAATTATGCATTAGTCTGTGCGATGTAGAATGATTTACTAGCAAGATCTTGCATAAACAAGAAAAACTGAACTAGGGAAGGTTCTAACTAACTAGCTGTTAAAACTGTTACTATTACAACAGCATGGGCTGCGAGACGTTGTCAAATGTACGCAAATGCGTACACTTAACCTTTGACCTTTTCACGCTCATCATCAATCGCTAGAACTGTGAAAAGGCTTATTATGCTTACGCAATAAACATACAAGAAATAGAAAACGTTCTTTTTCAGCAGCGTTTCTAAACTTAGTGAGAATTTTAAAAACCTATCGAATACTGAAAAATATAAGTTTTAAACAAGAAGCAAGGTCAGCAAAATGTAGACACGTCTAAATGTAGAAACGCACTATAAGTTGGTTTTAAACAGGAAACTGCATAATTTTCTACGCCTGTAGATAGTGATTATACCTAGCGACAATTTATTATATATATATATATATATATATATATATATATATATATATATACACGCTAACTCTGTGATATTTGATTTGATATTGCTACAATTACTGTGTAATTGTTTATTTAAGAGAAATCGTAAGTTGTTAAATTCTTTAATTGGTAATTCGTATTCGTTACTTCAAATGTTGTTTATTATATTGTTGTTCTGTGAAACTGTGTAAATGCTATACCAAATAAAAAATAATAGCATCTGTTGTTAAAGACGGTTTCCGTTGTACGCTGTTCGCACAATAATGTAAAAGCTGCATCTTTGGTATGCAATACTGGTATAGCAAAAACGTATGCTGTGCTCATGTTTTTTGCAGTACAACACTGACTACTAAACATACTGCTTTCATTTGTGTGTCTGCTTGGCCTTGGTTGAAAGGAAAATATTATATATGATAATGTTAATTAAAAATAATATAGTATAAAAGTACCTAAGAACATGGCCCTGACCAATAATCTTGATCGCTAAAGCGCTCACAGATTGCACTTATAGTCATGGTAAATTAAGCCACGAAAATAACAAAAAAAATTTATAACTTAGCCTACAGGCTTATAAACCTGCGTTTGTTATAGCTGCGTATAAATCTTAAAAGTACAGCTATTTTGGGCTAAAGTTTACATTCCCAACGCACAAGAAATTAGTTTGGAAACGGATTAGGATTAGGGTTCCCAAGAGTTGGGGTTAGAGTTAGGGTTAGGATTAGGTTTAGGGTTACGGCTAGGGATAGGAATAGAGTTAGGGAATCTAAATTGTGTGGGAATTGTGAACTCCTTCCTTTTTTGTTTAACTCCGTGAGCCTCCATCCTAACACTTGCCATAAATAACCGCGAGGTTTTTTTGAAGCCAAATAGGATACCACACGTAGTTATTGTGCACCACATGTCAACGTCATTGCCAGACTATGTTTCTGGTTCAGCTCATTAATACCGAGACGAAGACGAATCGTGCACATAACGAGGACAGATGTGATTACGATGTCTTCAGCTCGCACGAGGAACTAAACTAAGCCGCCTGCAATCACATCTTCATACACGCTTTTCCCGTGTGATTACATTAGTAGCATCAAATAAACACGTCGGCAGTAATTATCCTCAGGGAATCCCAGCTGCTACTGAGACTTTGAAACAGAAATGCCGAAAAGAGGCAAGTTTAAATTTTCAAAGTGTTAACTGGTCGCTTGATCAAGCTTGCCCAGTTATTGTTTAAAATATCTAAACTTTATTTACACACACCTTTGTAAAATTATTGGTAAGACAATTTAAAAGCATTGTAACTTATAAGACTATGTCTTGCTACAATATGGACTGCGTGTTTCTTTGTTTATATACCTTTATATTCAAGTAAAGCTATGTTACGTAAATGTGCACTAGAGGAGATCAATAAATATGTCTATGTCTATGTCTATGTCTACGTCTACGTCTACGTCTACGTCTACGTCTACGTCTACGTCTACGTCTACGTCTACGTCTACGTCTACGTCTACGTCTACGTCTACGTCTCGTCTACGTCTACGTCTACGTCTACGTCTACGTCTACGTCTACGTCTACGTCTAAGTCTACGTCTTCGTCTTCGTCCTCGTCTTTGTCTACATCTACGTCTATGTCTATGTCTATGTCTATGTTTATGTCATCGGAGGATTATAAAAGTTACCAAGCTTCTGTGGTGTAGTTACCACTTATAAAGAGGCTGGTTAGCATAGCTGCCCTGAATACGGAAAGCTGAATTCCAGTGCCGGTGGAGTTGCAAAACTTTCTCAGACTTAGTATTGCTTTGGTGCATTTATTGGAATGATCTGGCACTATGTCTTATACTGTGGACTGTGTGACTGATAGTGGCTTTTAGTGAAAAGTTAGATTCACATCAGTCTGTGCTGTAATGGTTAACATAGCTGGCCTGAAAGCAGAAGGTCTGAAGCAGAAAAGTCTAAATGGGGACGCAAAATTTTTCAGAGTTTCAGTATTGCATTCGGGTGTTTATTGGATTAAATACTTAATCCAGCATAACTTAAGTTAAAACCTAAACATAAAGATTTCCACGTCGTTCCATTCGCCAATTAAAAAAATAAGTTTCACATAAAATTCAGAGTTTATGTACCCATTTCAAGATGTGATTATTACCTTCAAATACTTGCCAGCTTTTTCTCAATAAAACCTTAGAATATGAAACATTATTACGTGCACGTAATTATATAACAGGCATGCGTGCCTAATTCATAATAATTAAACATTTTACTAAGAGCAACATTATGCGTTAAGTTGACCTTGGCAATATTGCATCTTTTATATGGCATGCATGCAATAGTGCAATAAATTCCATTGCAATTATACATTCAAATAAAATACAAAATAAGATCTAAAGTATTTTGACTGGGGCAGCTGACTTAGTTAATCGATTCAAGAAAGCTTCGAAAAAATGTAGGTAAGAGTGGTTACAGTTCGCACACGGGGTTAGTTGGAACGAGAACTCTCCCAGACCGTATTTGCAGGCCCTTCAACAATGGCGTATTGTACTACTGTGTGTTGTAA